>JABUQX010049440.1:17500-33710 GCA_015478945.1 Trachelipus rathkii | reverse complement strand
CCCCTAACTAGTTGCCCCTTGTTTTTTCCCCTATATATCGTCTACTCGTCAAAAAATAAAAATAACGTATTACTATAAAAAATTTGGTATTAAAATCAGTATTAATAGTATAATTAATTAATGTAAATTAATTTGTTCAAAACATTTGGAAAAAAAAATACCACACCATGTAAAACCCCGCAACTGCATGCCTGGTAGATTTAATATCACAACACCCAAGGCTACTTTTAAAAATAATAAGATAATATCGATCTCTTCACCTTTTTTTTTTTTTGTTTGTAACATAAAATTATCGCCTAGTTCCTAAATCTAAAAATTTTACTTCTAAATGTAGTTTATAATTTCCAAATCTGTCCTTCTTTTTTTTTTTTTGTTTTCTCCTCTTTTTTCGTCGTAAAAAATGACTGAAGCAAGCGTTCTGCCTATGTTCTGTCCTTCCGCCAATTCTGGGCTTCACTTATAAAAGACAACCACAATACAGCTGCGAGCATAATGGAATTACAGAGGAAATCATCCACTCGAAGACGACGAAAAATTAAAAAAAGCCTTTGGTAAAGACATGTCGTCGAAAGGGAAAAAAGTAATACAAAACGCAGCGGACCCGTTGCAAAATAGGACAGGCTATATCAAATTTAAAAGCCGCTCATAATTACTCTTTGCTTTAGCCCCACTTCTACACGAGGAATCTCGAACGGTATTCCAGTCCATCCTTCTGACTAGAAGCTCATGGGCGATGACTGTGGTAAATCTTTCCGGCTGTGAGCAGTTAAACAGTTTATGACATAGTGAACATCCCGAAAAGCGAAAGATCTATGCGATGCTTGAAATATTTCATACATGAAACATTGAATTATATTATAATGCAAACATTTCTTAAAAAGAAGAAGTTATTAAAATACCCCTCCCTTATTATATCTATATATAAATCAATCACAGCAAATTAGTACCCAAAATGAAAGATGTGAATAATCTCAATTCTCAAAATCCAGACTATCTCCTCTCCTGAAAATGGCCACTAGAGCGAGATTTATATACCCCACTAACGTCCGCTTTCTTCGCAGCTAAGAGTGATGTCGCCGTTCTTACGAAGGAGTAAATTACCAGTTCTATATTGAAGAATTAATTTTAAGCCACAACCAAGAAACTATGAATAATTTCCAACGTACTAAAGCGATTTTATATAGTAGACAATAATCCGAGTCATGTGTTTAAAACTTTATCTGTCGAATTATGAAAGAGGACATTAAACATTTCGTTCAGTAAACCTAGTTTCCTTTCCTTGTCCTTAAATTTGAAAAGAATAATAATAATTATGTCCGCTGAGGTTAGAGAAGACTCTTTTTCGAGACTTCACAGGCCAAAAAACTAACAAGTTATTCTTTTAAAAATGTCATCTTTTAAATAGATTTTTGCTTTTAAACGCGAATTGTTTGCAACACCTTAGCCTAATAATTTAGAATACAGGAAACAATGTCTGTGGCTATGTTATCTTACAATCGTAGTTGAAGGTCTAGTTTCTATATCTGGCAAGTACCTTATCACATGTATCTCACTAGGAAACAGACAAAATTCTCTCTACTAAGATTGATTTCGGTAGCACCAGTTTTGAAATATAAATATAAGGTTAGAAAGAGATTTATGGTATAATCCGGTAATCTTAAAAAAGAACATTTCTTCGGGCTGCAAAAGTGAACTTTTTATATACAAATGAATAAGATCTGAAGAGTTTCGGATTTGGACTTCGCTGGGAACGAGGTGGAGATAATTAAGCTGAAGCACGTAAGTCGTCTTAATGATTTGCACAACTGGTGGATCGTACGACAAGCTTCCTTCCTATATTCCTGCTTTGACTTCTAAAATACTAAAAACTCAGATTGTGATGTATCCTTTTAAATTCAAGTGTTGGTGTTTTTTGAATAATACCCTTTTATAAATGAACTTGTTTGAGAACGTCCATTCCAAGGAACATGAGTTATACAGCATAATGAAAATGATCTTGCTCTAGGTGTGTTATTCAGGCCGAAGAGGGAGAGCACACAAGAAAAAGTGCCCTTTACAAACAACAGAAGAAATACCAATTAAAAATATAGAGAGGAACGAACTCTTCCCCTCCATACACCACAAGGTTCGTTAAAAAAATGATAAAGATAGGCTTTTTAAATTACTATTTCACAATAAATGAATTCGTCTTTCTCTATATCGCATCTTCTTCAGGAGGGTGGGCTTTACGAGTGTAATGCTTCCTACTTACTGCTTCAATTCGATTGTTATGAGAATGCAAACAATTTGTCCCAAATGGAACAACACCAATGAGATGGATACTGTGAAAGTTACCCAAGCCACAAGTTATGCTTGCGAAGGGGAGCGCTGCACTACTAGTGAACTATCGTATTGGATAACAGAATGCAAAACTTTTATCAATAGGTCAGAAAATCTATTGTTAATCATTCTTCCCCTAATAAAAGAGTTGGCTCTTAACTTCGTCCTTGTAAGCACATGCTAATAAAAGTATTAATAAAGTGTGCCCCTCACAATAGGAGCTGCGTCTTTGTTCTTCAAATGCAAAGAAGATAGAAGAAACAGAAAACAGATATCCGTGGCAGAGTATTGTACTCCACAAGTCAGGCAACATCTCCAACGTGCTCTTCAGGGTCCGCCTCAAAAGTTCGATATTCTTGAAGATTATGTAGACTGTATGTTGAAATATTTGGGTTTGCAACTAAATGTCAATATAAATATATCTATAAAATATACGAGGAGTCAACACTCATCATCTGGAATAAAATCTCTTCAACTGCAGCTATTAAAATTGATAATAAAAGAGTAAAAGAAAGATAAAAAATATATAAGTTTTAAAAAGCACAAACTTATTACTATGGAGGTGTGTGAGTGTTGATCTTATTTGGATTTGAAAAGAATTCCTTGCATAATAGTTGTTTGATTCAATAGTCTGTTATTTTTTAGTAAATAAATATTGGAAAACGTAGATCTGTGGATTCTCTCGCTGTTACATAGCCAGGTTCCATTAAGAACATTTTTGGGTCAGGAGCAAGTTAGGTCAGGTTGTTAACAGTACGACCGGCGAGATAAAAAGGAATCAGTAATATTCGTGTTGTGTCAAAATTCATCAAAAAAAATCTGTTTTTTTTGTAGATTCCTCAGTACCTATGGATGATTAGGGTCCCCACACAGAGTGAAAAGGATCTCGTTTGATATATGGGGTTTGCTGATCCAATTAATGAGTTCATATTAGTGATATCATGTTGCAGACGTGTCTTATTTGAGTATTTCATGGACTAGTAGCGTTTCAGAATGTGGATTGGGCTTGGTGGTTGCGAATTGATGTCATCCTTCAACTGAAGCACCGCCCAGACAATCAAATGTAGAGTGCTTGTAAAAGTGGAGAGCCCGTCTGAAACATGCACAATGGTTGTAGTCCCATTTAGGTCCACACCGGCCAAATATTCTATCTAATGACTCAATCTCTCTTCACAAATATTTAGGTTAAATTTTGTGTCGAGAACGATACAATCTGATTTTGCAAAGTCTTCTTCTCTCAATGGAGGATCTGACTGGAGCTGATGGTTTAGAAAACTACTTATACTTCGTCCATATTTCTAAAACTGACAAACTGTCAGTAGTAATGAAAGCTTTGTGAACACCATCATCGATCCTTTACTGTACATACTCTTACTTATGACCTCTCTTAAAAATTGCATCACCCATTAATCTTGCAGATGTCGATTTCTGGCTAGAAAACGATCTTGTTTATCTACAGTCTCGAGATTATACTAGTGTAATAAACCAGCTATGATCAAGGCGTCTATCTTCGAAGTTTTCTATTATAATTAAAATTTTCTATCATATTATATCGGTAGTATTTAGAGACTACTTAAGTATATAGTTTTTAAGATTAGCGTGTATGATAATAATTTAATTTCTAAGATTGGATATTTCCTCTTATTAACAAATTATAGCACATTTTTCTCTATCAGTTCTTCATACTAGTTTATGTTAAAGGTTAAAAAAAAACGTTACTCTTTCTGTTCTTAAGAAAAGCAGCGTCTTTTATCAAAAACATTATTTTATATGAAGAAATGTTCTTCAAAACTATAATATTACAGTAACGCCATGATAGGAAGGGAATAATTGGAGTATACTCCATTTCAAAAAAGTTAATCTTACACCTCGAACAAAACTAAATAACTTTCAGAGCCACCCCTTACCCCATTTGTAGCTTTTATTATGTAATAAAGACTGAATAGTAATACTGTAGTCAATAGGTGTATCAAAAATCAAAAACCTTTAACGTCCCAGCTCCTAGTCAACTTATAAGTTCAAGAGTGTGCTGAGGTCTCATCGTCCTTCTAAATTAAACAAATGATCATTTACATAGTTATGGTAGTCATTCCTATCACTATGATGAACCTCTCTTCCACTCTCGCTTATTCTTTGCTTTTACAAACAATATTATGGTTAATTTGGATATTAGTATTTATTTACAAAGCTTTCTCATGCATGACACAAAATGTCATCTAAAACTAAGGTGTAGAGTATTAGACCAAATATAGTGATTTTGTTTTCTGTGTATGGTTTTAGTAAAAATATGGTCAAAGGATTGCTGAGATATCTTATTCACGGATAGTATAACTAGCATCAATATTGCGATTAAGCCAGTAAATCCTTTCTGCGCATTGTTATTTAGTCATTCTTCATCAATGCATATCACGCTACTGGATATATTATACCGATATCTGTAATCTATTATGTTCATTTAATTCACTTTCATGAAGGTAATAAGTCCCTATTATTAATGACAATTTCTCGATTACTTATCATACTAGTTAGGTTAGACGTAACTTGTTTAATAACTAATACTTTTAATCCAGGGCAATTCTCTGTTTTGGAAGAGTTAGAGGTGGCTTTGACTTTGAACTCTATTCTTACGTTCATGAGAAATCGCAATACCCCCTTATTAGAGTAAAGCCTCACCGGCTTTAACTTTTGCAAAATGATTTTAGACAGGAAAACACCCTTATCCACACCCACGACTGTCGCCTCAGATACTAAAGGCATCGAACTATAGCATACATGCTTCACAATAAAGCGATCAGCTGCAGCTATCAATGAAGTATAAGATCATAGTAATGTATTATTACTGTAGAATCCTTTAATCTAGACAATTCTCGAGAGTAATAGGTATGTGAGATGGCATGAAAGTATCACTTATCAGGGCATGAGTCCAAAATATTTTATGAATTATTGTGGCGGAACACCCATTTTAGTATCACCACCTAGTAAAACAATGGAGACATCAAATTATCTAAACGGAATCTATTCAGCCGATTTTTGGGACCCTATAAACACCAAATTGTAGAGAGCCCTTTTTATTGCCTCTAAAAACGTTGTTTATATCACCTAGGGTGTTTTCAGAGCGGTGTGTTAGTCATATGTGTGTAAATATATATTCAATTTTCAAAAGTACCGAAGTTTTTACAATTTTTCGTATTCGAACTTCCACCAGATATTTTTTGCCAAATAAACATTCAAACTTGAATGGATACTGCATATAGATGGCCGTTCAATTACCTTATCATAATAGATAGAAGAGTGCACCCATCATTTATTTGTTATTATATTCGATATTTTTTGAGTTTTGTTGCTTCAGCTATGTACCATTCCCAAAACCAATATACTTTTTGTGATAATTTTGAGTAACATGTGAAAAGAATATTGGGTGACCCTAACTGATTATGTATTATTTTCCTTTGTTCAAAGGAGAATAGTGAATAGTGAAATATTTTACAGTATATGATACATTAAGATTGAGATTATTTATAATATATTCAAGTCGACAGAGTAGAATGTATTTAATGTAACCGATTTTAATTAGATAATTTCTTTTATGCTTTGTGATAATGGTTTGTTTTTACGATGCGATTTGTTGCTTTGGAGTTGAAAAATTTCACGAAAAAAAAAAAATTTGTTGATAAAATTTTATTGATTTTTAAAATATTTCTTATTGATTTTTATGCCAGAAAAATATATTAAACGAAAAGATAGGATGTATCTTCATGTACTACCAAGAGATAACTGAAGAGATTAGCCTTCGAAAATTATTTGATGTAAGATCGGAGTTATAAGATAAAAAAATAAAAATAATATTATGCGTTAAAGCCAACTCCCGCAGGAATCATCTCATCCATTATTTTTTGAAAACAGTTGATAAAATAATTGGAGATTTGTTTTTTAGCTACTTTATCCTCGTACTCAACAATCAAAATTTTGTTTCATGGTCTGTGATATAGTGTGGTGCGAGATACAATCTTTTTGTTACTTACGATATATTTTTTTGATACGCCATAAAATGAAAATTTTTAAAAAAATTTACTACAAGAAAAATATTTTATTTCTTGAAAGAAGTTTTATGTTTCCAAGTGAAACAAAATACCAAATGATACGCATAAATATTTAATCCAAACTTATAGATAATAAATAATATGTACCTCTCCCTAAGTAAACAATATGCCCTGAAAATTTCAATTTGATTGGGCGAGTAACAAATAAAAGATATAATTACTGGATGCAAGTTTTTATTTCATTTACATAAATCTCAAATAAATATAAAATAATAAAATGTAGTGGATACGTATTCATAGGGATAACTCAGTCTCAAACTCGGACTAAAAAACTCAGAATAAATCGAAAAAATAATTACATGAAACATATCAGTATTAATAGAAGTATATATGGACCCTATACATTTACAAGATATATTTTTTTCAAGTTATTTCGTAATAATAGTTTACGAAAATAAAAAATCTGTGGAGTAAGTTGATTTATATACCTAGATAATAATAAATAGATATGCGGAAAAAACGTATGTGTTTTTGAGTAAAATTGTGCAAAACCTTATATTTTTTTGTGAAAAATATTATATCACTAACACAGGAATAAATAAGTGAGTGAAAAAAACACCTATATATCCTAATATATTATCAACTTAGGGTAGTGAAAACAGAATTATATACATTATATTACGTTATGATTTAGAACCATAATAAAAATATTAAATAATATTTGCGTTATTATATTATTATTGTATATTATAGCTTTTATTAGGGTTATCAAAATTCTTGTAACTCGATAATTTACGAGCACAGAAATCTACTCACAGACTCATTTTCAGGCGGTAGCTTAGCCGGGGGGGTCCTTAAACGTTCTATAGGAGAGGCCTCCCACACAATCAAAATATGTTTGGAAGTGCTAATCTAAGGTTAACCCATTGCCGACTGAGTCCATTGATCCACTTCCCAAGAAGTGCAAGATCTAGCTATTTTCTCTGAGCTATGCAGAAAATTGTGTTGGACCCTACCTTTCTGCGTTTTATGTCTAATCTTTATATCAGACAATTCCCTATTCTTATATTCGTGTCGAACGTTCACGGTCTCAAGCTTCAGCATCAGCGATCAAGAGACAATTGTGGGAAAAAAAATGTGCAAAAAATGTGAATAGCAAGGAGATGATGAGAGAGTTAGACGCCACACATTTAAGTGAGAAACATCGGGGAAGTGGAAAGGAATGTAATGGCGTAAGGAACAAGACAGCTGCAGCAATATCTACGCACCCATCTTAACGAAAGACTCCGATCCGTGCTGCATGGTTTCGAAACCTTGTAATGAACATGAACGTTTCCAGGAGCCCTTCTGGCTGAAATATTTAATTAACCATTGTTTTTTTTATGTGCGATCGTGTGTTGAGCAAGAATGTGTGCGTATGTGAGTGTGTCTGAAAAATGATATTGTTTTGTTGTAAATCGCTTTGCCACACAAGGGCTATTAGACCGACTCACGTTCTTATCCGGGCGGTAAGTTATGATGTTCGCGTCTTCAAGTCTTACTTCTGAATAAAGATAAATCCCTACCCTTAAATCAGCATTTTTATTGACGGCGCAATAACTGAGTAAAGCATATGCTCTCACTTGTCATAAATAGTATAGACTTATTAATATATAAGTTAAGAATCATCCTGCATATGATTTATATGTAGGAACTGATGTTTTAGGTATGTTCATGTGCTATTTAAATATCGCTGATTGAAGCAGATTAGCCCACCCATTCCTTCCTCCAGTTTGTTGAAAAGTGTTAATTATCTTGATGGTTACAGTTTCAGACGTCAATATTTGATTTTAACTGTATTAATTTATAAATTTTGCATGAATATAGATAATATATATATGAACATTGCAATGCCATTGTTATACATGAAATCTAATAAGACAGTACATATACATATGGAACAAGCAGAATATGCTTTTTATAGTCAGTATATATAGTATAGTATAAGTCTGTTTAATAAGTATAATAAGTAAACTGCAGTTCAGGTACAAGTATGCACTCATGAGTAGCTTTTCTCACCTTTCGATTATAACGTAATAATGTATATATTCTTCCACCTCCATTATTCAAGGACAATTAGTTATCCTGGATGATGAATACGCCGATCCTCTGAAGTTATGAAAGCTATCCCGGTGGCGACCCGTATTTAATTCTACTACGAATAGACGAAATAATATCCGTCTCGTGCTGTTTATAATTCTAAGAGAAATAACTTCAGTTTTTGTTACTTATATGACCGGCGGGATTGGCTTAGCCTCCAGTACGCTCTGAGTCTTCATATCATTAAGCGCCATCCAGTCATTTTGAATTAAAAATCGTCCTAAACATCAGAGTATCGCATCCAATGACCCCCGTTATCTGTTTCTTATATCTATAAGACCCAATGCATGTCTCTGCGTGATCTCTATATATCAAAGATTTTCAAGATGTTTTTCAGTGTTATTATTTGTGTTTGTGCTCTGCTCTTCAGATTTTTGTCTAAAAACAAGAGTGATGATTAGGCTAATGTATAGATCAGAATTGTGAATGTGAGTACAGAACTCTACTTTGTATTGCATTCACACACAGCAGAAATTGGTGCTACAACAAACATAGTACGAGCTCGCTATTTCTTTCGATATGTACGATAATTTACACTATTTTTCAGAATAGGATTGAATGTTGCTTAAAACTGTGTCCAGGTGTCCTGATCTACGAAGCTTGCGAGAGCTTAGAAATGCCATCCCAGCTGTGATCTCATGAAACAACTGAAGTCTGTGACTTCTCTCTCTTCGTCGGAGTGAGTACATGGGTCTTTCAAGTATCCAAGATACGTTCAATACGCATTGGTCTAGCAGTTTAAGCCACTCTGGAGTGGGATAATTTGATATGTGTCCTCTAAACCCTGTGCTGTCCGCTGGTAAAAATCACCATCTTTACCACTCTAATTCAGTGAGTAGACTGCTCATTTAAATTTTTTTTGAACTATGCAGACATTTAGGCATTCAAGCCGATCTAGTAAGAGATCTCGCCTTGAAAAGGGACTCTGCACAGTTACTCAGCAATGTAATAAGCTATTATTTCTATTAAGGAAAAAAAGACTATTTGTTAAAAAAATTCTTGCCTAGATAAAGAGTGGTCGGTTTTGATTCGGATCCGCTGCCAGAAAAAAAGCCAATTATATTATATTTTTTGAAAACGCATTTTTCCCTCATAGCACTAGGAGCCTCCACACGTTACATAAGTCTGTTGATCATCAAATTTAATGCTTACTGGCTACATACCATCTCTATTGCCGGTGCTCCTCTACCATTTAAAACGATTATAGGAGTATAGGACTTATACATAAAGCCACTGTCAATGGTTAAAGACCCAAATGTTATCCAATCAATCATCATATATAAAAATATTTCTTAATTCTATAAATTCTTATTCTCACTATTATATCTAGATAGGCTAATAATACTATCCTGGATATCTAGTACCAGATTAGGTCCTCAAATAAAAATACATTATATGATAACTAAATCTTATTCAGCGTCATCTCAAATGTTGATTGGATAGCTACTGATATAACACGGGTCTAATATCTTAAGTATAATGCCCCAGAACATATAGTCAATTAGGAACAGTACCGCCATGGAAATAAGACATTAGTTGTATATTAATCTCTTTAGAGTTGAGTTATGTGATTGTACTGCGATCACTGTTACTTTTCTAAGATACTAATCCAACTAATATACGCTTATTTTTATCAACATTACTACGTACTGCCACTGTGAGTATCTTATCACACTACATAATATATATAATGATGTGATTCCTCTTACCGTACTTAACACTCAATAATTGTGAGCCGTATTTTTTTGTGTAAAGTTCAACTCATTCAATAAGAACTAGCCTATTGATTGCCTAAGGCAATTATAGGTTCAGGAGAGGATACCATTGGAGCTCCTTCACACAAAGAAAATTAAAAAAAATAAAGTAGCCATCAAAGGTAGTTGTGAAAAATAATGATCTCTATAATTAAGCCCCTCAAAGGCTAAAATATGTAATCTCTTCAGAGAAATTTTGAATGAAATTCAGAAGCTCGAGTTGGTTATATTTAATAATAGATAATACTGCATAGGTGATACGCCTTTTCGAAGTTATTCATACTCTACAATTAATCGTATATATCAATATATCATATATAGTTGGAGTGCAATCTCGTAAAAATACGTATAGATATTAGTATTACTATTATTATATACGGTATATCTTCCCTAATATAATACTCCACCCACCACACCGTTAAATATCTGATAGTTAATACTTTATATAAGTATTAGTAATAAGTAAAGTACCCTTATCTCTACGGTATGCCACTCTCCAGCTGCCGCGCGTCCATAGTAGTCAGCTCAGCAGCTGTTACTCTGGGGAGGCCATGACGGAAATAAGTGCGTCTTCGTTTTTGTCAGAACTGCCCTGCACGTGAGATGGTCAAGTCGTGACTCGAAGATACAACCCTCTCACCATCTCATGAGACTTTCGCTATCCTAACTATTATAACTTGTTCTCTTACCCATTTAAATTCCGGTGTTCAGTACACGAATCATGCTTATCTTCTGCACCTGTGAGCACCTTTCTGCAATAAGCTAATGATTTCAACAGCCTCTTTCGATTGCAAATCCTTCAAGTTCAAATGATACGGAAAAATGATTGGCTAAACTATCAGAAGTAGGCTGCGTCTTTACGATGGTAACTAGGAACAGTTTCATGTCCACCATATCTCACCGCCAGCACAATCCTCGGCCTATATACAGAAAGAACTCGTACTTCTGAATCTTTTTATCGTCTCGATGCTCAACCGGTTATAACAAAGTCACTACTTAGTGTGTCTCTCTCAAGGATGAGTCTATCACGATTTTACAGTGTTCCTGCTGAATGTTGCCCATCTCTTGTAATTATTAGACTTTTATTTAAGTTATGACATGTTTATAGGCATGATTTAATAATTTATAACTTATTTGATATTGGATATAAAATAATATAGATTTTCATTGAAGTAATAGATGAGAAAATAAGAACGCTTTATTTTTAAAGAACTTCAAAAATTTCAAAGTTGTGAGTGAAATGTGGATATAAAACTGCACAGACTTTTGCTTCAAAAGTAGTTTTAATTATATTAGTCACAATTCATTTTCTATTCATTCGTCATTCATTTGATGCCGTTCCCTATTCACTCTTTTGTTATTTCTGGGCTATTATAATTCGAGCTAATATAGATTAATTAATATTACATACATACAGATATATATATAAGTTTCCTTATACATTTAAATCTTAATAACAGATTGACTCAGTTGTGAAGGTTTAGTGTAACCCGGGGGAACAGAGGGGGGACGAAATCCCCCGTCGTCCCGCGCTGAGGCCGAGAGACCTGACTCTTTCCATCCTTGAATATTATTCTTGGGTATTCTTTTAGTTATAAAAAAAAAAAAAACAATTGTTATAGTAAAAGCCTTTAACCTGGGAAAGGCTAGTTATAAATCTATTCATTGTTTCGTTCGATATATATTCGTTTAAGCTATCCTTTAAAGGACAAGTTCTATTATATATATATATATTTATATTATATATATATATATATATACTATATATAAAAAATATATATTATCATATATAAATTATTATATATATATATATATATATATAAATATATATATATATATTATATATAATATAATATATTTATATATATATACTACAGGAAATAATTAAAATAGGGGTGAACAGTTTTAAATCGAAACTATCAAAAGAGGATTGTCCAAATCTTGGCCATAAAATTCTCGATTGGTTCATTGACTTTCAATCAGGGATGGCAGGAAAAATCAAATTGATTTTTTAAAAAATGAATCTATATATTCAGTTTGATTTTTTGCTGCAAAAAAATCATGATTTTTGCTTGTTTTTCCTTATTTGGCTTTTTTTATATATATATATTTAATTTTTTGGGTATTTAAGTGATTTAATGTCATATTGAATTAAAAAATTAGAAGTATAAGAATCATAGGCAAGGCTATCTAGTTTCAAATTTCTCATAACTTTAATAATGTCGACAAAGATCATGTTTCAACATGTTTTCTTTATTTCTGATGTATATATAATTTATCATTATTAAAAATAAACTCTTAGTGTTTCTGTTCATTGTGTCATAGACTATAAAGCTCCTGATTTTAGATTTTCAATATAGGGCCTAGAGTTAAAAATAATACTTAATCGAAACAATTAAAAAAAAAACTCTATAGTTTCCACAATTCATAAATATTTCGCGTGACGTCTCACGAATTCTCAAAAAATCCAAAAATCCAAAAAATAATCAAAATTTGATTTTTTCTCAAAAATCAAAAAATCCCAACCGCTTTCAATGTAATAATTTTCAATAACTATATAGATTGCTAGTATTATGAAACAATACAATAGTTAAATTGTTTATTTTTTAATTAACACGCCAACAAAGTTTCGGTGTCTAAATCGACCTAATAATAAAAGAAATGAAGTTTTAAAATCTTTCATATACTCAAGGTAAATATGCGATACAACGATTACTTAATATTATTATAAATATTATATATATATATATATATATATATTATAATATACTATATATATATATATACTATATATATTATATTATATATATATATATATATCATTTATATATAATATATATATTATATATATATATTAATATTATATATATCATATATGATATTATTATATAATATATATATACATTTCTGCATGAAATAGAGCCCAACAACCAATAGTTTGCGTAGTGTAAAAATTAGAAAATATGCCTTTTCAAAAGCCTAAAAAAAATATATTAAGGCAGATAGATACCCAAACCCCCCAAAATTAAATGAGAATCTTAAAGAACACACTTACTTATATCGGCAGGGTAGATTACAGTATATAAAAACAAAGGTAAGGTACAAGTCGCATGTAAATTGGTTAATAAAAAGAGAGTCATGACAAGGAGTCGTTTGATCATGCATTTTCTGAAACGGTAACTCCTAAGATATATATAGACGGAAGACGTTTTTTTTGCTGAAACTTTTTCTAAAATTTTTTTTTTTTATGAATTGGATAAGGGTCCATTTTTAGAAACAAGTATTTAGGGTTTTTTACAAAGATATATAAAGTTATGATTTTTTCCCTATATATTAGTAATTGATTTTAGTTTTAAAAAGGGTCGACATATAGCAAGGATAACCTAAATCAGGAGTCGTTTGATCAGTTCATTTGATTTATCAATTGATAAATAAATCTAGGTTAGGTATACCACAATATAAAAATATATAAAAATATAATAATATATATATATATATCATATATATATTATATCTATATATTTGCAAATATATAAGCTTCAAAATAGAATATCTTAATAATATCATAAGTCTAAATAACTATAAATGATAATAAAATAGAAAATGAAAATCATATAAAATAAATAATTCTTGTATATATATATATATATATATATATATATATTTATGTACATGATAAAATGTTTCTATATTATATATATATATATAGTATATATATATATATATATAATATAATATATATATAAATTAATTATGATATATAAAAACACAACACAAAAAAGAAGGGAACCGCCAAATTTTAGTGTATTAGAAAGCGACATTTTTGGCCTTCTGTCTGTTATTTCTTGTGTTTTTCAATGTATATTTTTTTTTCATATAGTGTTAGTATATGTATTTTTGATTGTTTTTGATTTTTTGATGAAAAAAGAAACTTCAATTTTTGATTTTTTTTGGGATTTTTTGATTTTTTGATTTTTTGAGAATCGATGACGTCAGCGCGAATCTATATAATAATTTTTTTAAGTTCGTTAAGTAATTATTTTAACGCCTAGTTCCTATATGCTGAGTTAACATCTTAAGATAGTGGCTTATAAGGAGAATGAAAAATATGGCAACTTTAAAGAGTTTTATTGTTTATAATGCTTTTTATTACATTAGAAGGTTTCACTTCTTTCCAAGACCTTTGGTAGGATTTTTTGGATTAATGTACAAACTTAGGATAATCACTCATGCAATCTGTAAAACGAAATAATTTTATTCAATTTCTAATTATAAAAATAATTATTTAAGTAGCTTAAAGTGTTAAATACATTATATAATAAAAAGCAAAAATCTTCAAAAAAAAATCATGATTTTTGGAGCAAAAAAAATCAAGTGAAAAATCAGTTGAACAATAATAATTGATTCTTTTCGTGCCATCCCTGGTTAGAATCAAAACTTAATAACATAATGAAAATGATGATAAGGAAGTATATCCAAATTTTAAAATATTAAAACTTAAATAATAAAGTAAGCAATAACGTGCATTTTGCATAAGAAGAAATGTCTTTAGTGTTAAAGAAGTGAAGAATTAATAAGGGAAAAAAAGATGTTCGATGGTAAAAAATGGTCTAATTAATTTTTTTTTTTCATATATTGATTCTGTGTATTTAGCAAAACTTATAATCTGAACTAGAATGGCCCTAAACTAACTATGATGCATTGAAATGCAGTAAACCTATACCTAACTTATATGGTCTTTTTTTAGACGTTCTATAAATATCGATTGACATTTCGGAACCTTTACAGAGTATTCTCGATCTCCTGGTAGCTGTCAAACGTTCGATCCTTATAGATGAGGATTATATGGAAAAGTTTCCTCTCTTTCGAAATTATTTTTTTTTGATCCTGTTTAATTAACACTGGAAATTTATTGTTAGGTATCTATGTAATAGACAATAGTGTGAAAAAACAGCAAATACAAGGATCAAATATAATAATGGATATATATTATTTAAAAAAATATATAATATATTAATATATATTTATATATCTATATATATATATATACGTTCTAGTATATATGATATATATATATATACATATAATATTTATATATATATATATATATATATATATATATATAATATATATATATATATATATATAAATTAATATTATATATATAATTATATATTATTAATATATATATATATATATAATTTTAATATATATATATAATATATAATATATATATATAATATATATATTATATAATATATATAATATATATATATATATATATATTTATCATATAATATATATATATATATATATATTTATATAATATGATATTAATGTTTTCACCCTTGGAAAGATAATAGACTATTGCTAATTTTTTGCATTACTGTATTGCTGGCATCATATTCCGGAAATTTAAAGCTTTTAGGTAACTTGATAATTTTATTGCACATGATCAATTAGGAATTAAAACTATATTAATTAATACTAACGTTAAAACTTATTGAACACATATGGCAAAAGCTTTCGTTGTGGTTGACAAACCGTTAAACGACTTGTTTGTACAGTTTATAAATTATTGTAGTGATTAAAATATATTTTCCCATTTAATTCCCCTGTTCTCGAACTGTTCTTATCATTGTTACACTTCTTAACAAAATTACTAACCACCTGGGTTTCATATTTAAACTAGGGTGTAGTTATATGTACATTTGAATAATTGTATTGAATGAAGGTTTATGATTTAGATACATAGATACATACATTTGAAGGATATAAATTCATAAATTTTCGTAAATACACCAAAAGACTATGCGCATGTGTACGTGCGCAGCCACAGTTGTGAACACATACATGCAACAGGATGCTGACAATTTTTAATACACATGTAAGCTTATCAACATAATCGAACACCGCACATACATCAATACGTGCACACCAGATTCTGTAAACACATAG
>JABUQX010049440.1:10000-12500 GCA_015478945.1 Trachelipus rathkii | reverse complement strand
AGAAACCTTAGTCATAATCAACGGCATGGGTATTAAAATAGTGTATTAGAGGGTCATTTCATTATAAGATCCTATATTATTTAGAAAAAAAGGTCTTAGGATGCTTCCTTGAGGGACTCCGCATTCCGCTACAATAGTTTTTGGCGTAGTTTTAATCCAGTTTCACTTGAATTTTATAGTTTGCTTATTAAAAAACCAATGGAAATAAAACAAATTTTAATTCTTTCTGTAGTACAGTACTCTTATAATAATAATAATAATAATAATAATAATAATAATAATAATAATAATAATAATAATAATAATAATAATAATAATAATAATAATAATAATAATAATAATATTATTATTATTAATTATTATTATTATTAATAATAATTATTATTATTATTATTATTATTATTATTATTATTATTATTATTATTATTATTATTATTATTATTATTATTATTATTATTATTATTATTATTATTATTATTATTATTATATGCTTAAAAAAATATCCGATACTATAATGTATTATTTTTTAATTACAAAAGGACTTGGACTTGGACTTTAATTTGGACTTGGACTCGGACTCTGATGACTCAGTTTAAAATCTAGACTTACTAAGACTCGGACTCGGTATAAAATCTGACCTCGGACTAGACTCTAAAAGTCGGACTCGCTACATCAATACTTAACATGGTTTATGTGAATGCATCTTAAAACTTCTAATCTTCCGTCAAGAGCGCTCTATTAAGCTTCTAAACTTTCAATGCTTCCCACTTTCGGTATATATGTAGTGATCAAATTATTATAAACAAAGAAAAGTTTAATATAATGTGTTTAAAAAAAAAAGAAAAAAAAAATTAATTATGGAATATGTTTTATAATTTATATTATTTATTTCATGTATTTTATTATGTAATTATCTTTGTCATATACAGCTAAAAAATTCTCCCATCTTCTACAGACATGAACTACAACAAGATTTATATATATATATATATATACTGATATATATTATATATATATATATATATATAATATATATATATATATATATATATATATATATATATATATATATATATATATATATATATATATATATATATATATAATTCTTAATTTAAAAACTTCAATTGTTATCTTTGTAACGGAAGTGTTTATATAATATATATATTATATATATATATAATATATATATATCTATATACTATATATATATATATATATATATATATATATATATATATATATATATATATATATATATATATATATATTATAAAGAAAGAGAATAAAAAATTCCAAAACCCAATAGATTCTCAATTCCAACAAGAAGTTTATTTCAGAAGAATACGGAGGAGAACTACATCAACTACCTTTGAAGTGGAGGAGCAGCACAAAAGATAGCTAAACGATAACTCCTCCACTTCATATATATTTCTTCTCTCCTCAACCTTCTTTCTGATTTCCTTTCAGGTACTTCTATAGAATATGTTGTATACATCCACCGTTCATCCTTTAAATTTATCAGTTGTAGACTAGTAGTGTTCCTCAGGGTTCTGTATTATCCAAACTTTTTTTCTAATTTTTATATATGACATTCTCCCTATCACTTTATAACTTATCTACTCCTATGCGGATTATTGACGATTCCACGATTATTTACCCATTTTATTTTGAAAGAGGTCCCATAGACTGCAAATAAAGATGGCAGGAGGGTGGCCTTGGAGTAACTATCCATTTATATTTCTCGTATCTCATTTCTTTTAAGCCTTAAAGATTTAATTCCTTTACCAATCTAGGTGACATAATTTTCCACTCGACTACAACAGTAGTATCCAGTACGAGATAGAGAGTGGGACGTACATGAAATAAGCACATGGAAATACGTACATGTGCTTTTTTTTTTTTTTTTTTTTTTTTTACAGTTGTCACCACCACTCACGGGCAGAGCCTATTCAAGGAGGGGGTGTTACACGCCTCAGAAGTCAACAACTAATATAAATTACGCAGATGAGCACAGACGCAGGCTTTAAAGTGGGGGAGATTAAATTCAGCAGGAAACACAGAAGATGGAAGAGAGTTCCACAGAACAGATGTGGCAGGAAAGAGGAAGCAAGCGCGAACACCGCCTGGAGTTATACCACATCGACAACACTCATGTGCGGCGAACAGCCATCCCTAGTTCACGAGGGCGACGTAAAGGTGGATGTACGCGAGTGATAAGCTCTCCTCGGCATCCTGCGCTGCGGTACTATAGAAAAGAGATAAAGCACCTACATCATCGGGCCGCAAAGATAGAGGGTCAAGAGAATTGGAAAGTGCAGAGCAGTTATAAGCTTTTGGCTTTGACTCGACGCTACAAAAGCGGGTAAACCAGAGCCCCCCAGACTATGAGAGCAGTACCATAAAAGGGCGATGGGCCTCTTGGAAAGCAGAGGGGGGGGGGGGGGGGGGGGGGGGGGGGGTGGAGCAACTGAGAAGAGGAAAAAAGTCTCGCAAGTCT
>JABUQX010049440.1:0-5000 GCA_015478945.1 Trachelipus rathkii | reverse complement strand
ATAATATATAATAATATATTATATATATATATAATATATATATATACTATATATATATATATATTATTATATATATATATATATATATATATATAATATATATAATATTATATATATATATAATATATATATATATTATATACTCTCACCTTGGTTCGAAAGTTGCATTGTAACATCGAGCACGCTAGCCGAGTATGAATGTGGGTAAATTCATGTTCTTCAGCCCTGCTACAATGTATGGTGGCGGGTCCCACAAGCTGCGGTAAAACCTTTCTCTATTAAACATATTAAAGGATGGTGGAATTTTTTAGCATACACCTGTGAAATAATCTGGTGCTACAGTGTATTCCAGGAGAAGTTTAATGAATAGAATGATGTAGTAAATTCATGAAGGGATTACGATTATTAAATCATTGAAAATATACCAAGGTATAAAGTTAGTTCTGGACGACATGTGCACAAGTTTAAACGAAGATATAGCTGAGACGTTTACGGTGTATTCCCATCATTTAAATATATTTGTATTTTTCATATAACACAAGAAATTTTTCATCAAAGCAAGCATATAGGACTGTATCTTTAAACACTCAGTATCTGATTCTGTTTGGGCAAAGAAGAGATTGAGTAGAAATCAATGTTCTAGGATCGCAGATTGTTTCCGTTAGAAGAAAAGAGTTCTTGAAAGTATATAAAGAAGTCACTTCGGATCCTTACGGATACTCTTTGAGCTTCATCCTAAGAACACGCAATAGAGTCCTGCTCCGCACAACATTCTACCGCATGAGATAGAAACTGTGTACATTCCTGAACAATGAGTAGTTTAGTTGTAAAGTATTTGCCTCTTATAAAAAGATTTAAAAAGCTGAAACCGGGTGAAAAGCGTAAAATAATCTGTGATGATGAGAAGTTCGTGCGCGTGTGTATGTGAACTCTGCTTGAATCTTATAAAAGGGGGAATGTTCTTTAACAGCATCAGAAGGTAACGCTGGCGTCGACATAGAAGCAACCATTAAAAAACTCTCACGTAACAATAAAGCATCTCAAAAAATAAAGAAGCTGTTGCAGAAGGGGGTGGGTGTATTCCTACGCTGTACTATTTCTCAGTTATTGCTCCTCTGATTACCAAGTGGCTATCTTCATAATGAAGAAGGTTGCTGTATTACCGTTTAACGAGTATGAGAAAATGAAGTGTAATACTACTTCATCATTGCAAAGGCCCCTAATCAGCCTACAACAATCACACGCCCGGTGCGGTGGCCGTCTCCTTGCAAATTCTAACTCCCATCCGCATCATCGTCATTTCCTCTCGAAGGAGAACCCTACACTTTGAATGCTGCACAAATTCATCAGCAAACTCTACCTTACAGCTTATTCGACCCTAAAGTTGAGCAGATAAATAATTACGAGCAAGAGGTTTATAGGATATTAAATTCAGACATTAACATACATGAGAAGCGTATCTTATACCAAGATGCAATGCAGAAATTATTAAGCCTCAAGGATTTGCATCTAAAGGGTACACTAAGTAAGTCTGACGTAGAGGAAACAATTTTACCACAAGAAGTAAAACCTGAGATGAAGATCGAAGACAACTTAAGAAATATCCTAGAGGAGAGCTTGCCAACCAGGGCTCGCAGATCAGGGGTAACTCTCTATAATATTTTAAAAGAACAAATAACTTGGAATGAGTTAGGTCAAATCATTATTGATGATGAGATAGTTAAAGGGTCCAACATTGTGGATTTAATAGCTGATCTCTCTCGCGATTGGAAGAAGGGGGCTGTAACAGGTTGGCCCACAATCAAGCAAGAGCTTCAGACTATAAATTTTCCCCGCTCTTTAATCTTGAACACACGCAGATTAGCAGACCTGGATGATATTCCTAAGACACCAAGACCCGATTCTAGTCCTTCAGGCATGTTCAAAGCGGGTGCTAAAGGAAGAGTAATGAAAAAAGCCGTAACGACAGTCCTTAAATGGATTAATTCATAGCTACGCTGTGATGATATATATATATATATTCATTTATATATATACATATATATGTTTTATATATTTATATATATAATATATATATATATATATATATATATATATATATATATATATATTATATATATAATATATATATATATAATATATAATATATATATATTATTATATATATAAGTTTGTACATTGATCTATTCTGCTCATATGTGAATAAATAAAATCGATCATTTTAAACCTATGGTTTATATTTCCTTTTAGCATATATATATATTAATATAGTATATATATATATATATATATATATAATATATATAAATATAATATATATATATATATTATAATATTATATAATATATATATATATATATTATATATATATAAAATGTTTTTATTTATGTCATTACGCCCATGGAGCTAAGGAGGTTGGTTGAATTAGTATTATTACGAATGTGAAAGAGCCTAATAAGCTATGGTGGGTTCACGAAGGTTTCCTGCAAGGTTTCGGACATTGGGCGGAAAAGAGTTGAAAGCATATTTAGAGGTCGAGGAGGCTTCACTCTACAATAAGCTGTTCGCAGAAAAATTTCCTACCGGAAACCATCGCCCCTGCTCGATAGCGTATGGCAACTTGATTTACGAAATGGTTAAATACAGCTCGTACAACGAGGGGTATCAATACATACTTTTTGCATTGATGTGTAATTTTTAGATATTTATGGTTAAACTTTAAAAGATAAAAAAGTCAGTACTGTAAATCTGAGGCCTGAGAGAAATTATTGCGGTTGACGAGGCGATGGCCAGAATGCTGTGGACGGGATCAAGGCACTGAAGTTTCTATCGAGGAATTCAAGAAATTAGTTAACGAGCACGGACATGCGGGGTATTAAATACATTCTCATGAATAAAGCAGTATAGTTCAAAGAGTAGCAGCGTACTATCAGGAGAAAATGACACCGGTACTTTACCCGCATGAATACTTTTAAGTATATTGACATACTACAAGACCTTGCTCATTCTTATAATAGATCGTTCCACAGAACTATAAAATCTACCCCTGTAGAAATGTCGAAAATAAAGCTACTGCTGATCATAACAACGAAGAGTCAGGAAATTAAGGATAATTCAGGTGTATGCTAGGTGATTATGTACGAGTCTCACAGAGAGCGGATAGGTTTAGGAAGGCTATGAGTCGGGGTGGTCTACAGAGGTTTTCAAAGTTCACAATATTCGAGACTTCCCTTATGACGGTTTAAAATTATATTATTTGGAGGATTTAGACGGTGAAAAGATAAAAGGTGGTTTTTATAAACAGGAAATACAAAAAATACGCTTCAATCCTGAAAGTAATGTGTATAAAATTTGAAAGATTAGGCTTCGAAAGGATGGGCGGAACTAAACAGTAATGGTTAAATGGGTAGGTATCCTGATAGGTTTAACTTCGTATCTAAAAGAGTGGAAACTTAAGAATAATTAATCAGTATTCATTGTGATCATGGCGAGTACAGATCACTTCTATTTAACTCTGCCTTCATCGGCGTCGATGAAATCTACATCCTGATAATAAACTCTCAGACTTCACGACAGAGTTACTGAACCTATGGCATTGAAGAGACGTTTATGAGTAGGGTTGTGGAAAGTGATATTAAATCAGATGTGGAAACTGTTCGCATAAGTCTTTATTGGAATGAATGTTTACAGAAGTTTAAGACTGTGGTTGAAACTTATATTGGATTGTGAAGAACAAGGTGCTCTTAGAAGTGGTAGAGGATGGGTACAAGAGAGTACTTTTATGAAAGAATTGTATTGAGAAAATCCTATTTTAAGTCAGTTCCTGCAATGTTCAGTTATTTAAATACGCTTTTAGCGACTAGTAATATGTGTAGAGATCTAATTTACAACACAGATATTCATCCCTCTGATGATGAAGTATTAATTACTTTGAGATCAACGGCAGGCATTAACCTTAGAGATATTGACGTGTTTTTCCTCAGGAGATCGTCATGGCAACGGAAACACGTTCATGAACGTAAAGGTTGGTTAGATGTACTGCATGATGTACCTACTATGCTGAAGAGGGTTATGAAAACAGTGGAAAACGAGCATATAACCAAGGAAGAATTAATCGACGAGCAAGACAGGGTGTTACATTATACTTGTATTACCTCAGAGATGCTCAAACATCCTGGGATGGCGTACGTTTACACTGATATAGTGGACCATCATGGGCGACACTACAGCTCCTCTGTTAAGGGTAGTTTATTTTCCTCAAGAGAGTAGGTAATACATTCCAAATGTGCAGCTATCTCTGCACTGAACAGGTCATTGATTTGGGTTTATAAGAAGTACTATATACAAGGAGTGGAAGGCGGCCATACCCATTTATCAAAGTGGTACATTGATGTGTAAAGTCCACATTAGAAAGAAACGCCCGCTTCAACTATAAAATGGTGGAGCATTTTTTAATCAGAATTGAAAATCTCATCTATATGCTACTCGAGTTCATTCAAGAAATAGGGTTGCCTCTTGCAGGATATATAGGGTATAATCAATTGCCATTTTATTCATTGTTGCACTCTCGCAGTTGTAAAGACAGTATAGGAAGAAGCTCCATTACATAAGTAAATTAAACATGGAAAGAAGTAATTCATTGGCTGAGATCACAAAGAGGATACGGTCTTGGAGGATTTTTCACTAAGTTATTGCGAAGCGCCATTCCCGTATTTAGAAGAGGGGGTGAATATCTAGGTAAAAAAGCTATAAGAACAGGTCTGCACACTATGCAAGATATAGCGACAGGGGCCAATCCTCGTGCATCATTAAAAAGACGGATTGCTGAGGTTTCTGACGAGATGCTCGATGACTTTAAACGCAAAATAAGACGTAAAATGACAGGGCAGGGCAGAGCTAAAGTTAAAGGTCGTAGGAATGTCCGAAATAGGAAAAAGTCTAAGACGAAGAGAGCTCTGACGAAGAAGAAAGGTCATAAGAAAATCACAACCCGGAAAAGC
>JABUQX010049439.1:45000-50000 GCA_015478945.1 Trachelipus rathkii | reverse complement strand
TTTGCCTGCAACCCTCCATCTCCTAGCATCACAGAGACAATCCTTCACTCTCTCCTCCTAATGACTATCTCACACCAATTCTACTCAATTCCCTATAAAAGCCCTAATACCTTTACTTAATTTTACCCCCTATTCCAAATTCTTCCAGCACCCTCCCATAATTCCCCCCTCTTCATTCTATCATATGCTTTCTCCTAGATCTAAAAAACACCCATACATTTTCCCTTTCTTTTCTATACCTTTCTCCACAAGGCATCTTCATTGTGAATACTTGATCCACACACCCCCTTGCCCACCCTATCCTCCTTGTCTTTCCCCATACTCTCTTCCGTTAAATCTCTCAACCTCTCAATTAGTATTCTCCAATACACTTGCCTAGAAACAAACTCAAAAAGACAAAAATGCCGTCTACTACATTACCTACACTCCATCTAATCCCCTTTCCCTTAATAAAGGGGAACCAAACAACCATCCTCCCAATCCTGTGGAACTTTTTCCTTCCTCCAACATAAATTATATAACCTATAAAGCCATTCCTCCACCCCTCTGCCTCCCATCTGTAACATTCCCATACTCACACCATCTAGACCTGTGGACTTTCCTTTTTTTCCCTTAGTTAACGCCCTAATAATTTCTTCCATTTGTATTACCATATCCCCTTCCCTCCCCACTTCCCCCATCCCTCACTATGCCGTTAGTCCTAGCTCTTGTAAATCCTCCCTCATCTCCCCACCCATTTTCAATTCAATAATCCTCCCCTAAAAATTATTCCCCCTATTCTCACCCTAAACCTCCCCTATCCATTCCCCTTCCCCTCCCTTTAACCCTCTCTCCTAACCCTCCATCCTTTCTTCCTTTTTTTATTTAACTTCTTTCCCATGAATAACTTGTCCCTGTTTCAAAATTTCTGTCACTTTTCTACACCAATCATTATTTGCATTTCTCTTCTTCGCCCTCTCCACCGTCCTCTTTGCTTCCACTCTAATCTTTCTATATTCCTCCCAACTTTCCCTTCTCCTATATTCCCCAACCATTTCACATAAACATCTTTTTTCTTTTTCACCAACTCTTTCACCTCTCACTGCCACGCATTCACTTCCCGCTTCCTTCTACTTGCTCCACCTTTTTTACTCCCACTATATCTTCTGGCCTCTTCCACAATTGTCCCTTAATCTCTTCCACTCCTCTATCCACTTCCCTAATTTCCGTCCACTCACGTCCTCACCTATCTTCCATTCCTCCCTCCTAAACTCCTCTTACAACATTGTTCTCTCTAATTTTTCCACCATTTATGACTTCTATTCTCCTCTTTTTTTCTCTTTCCTCTTCGCGACCTCTCCCCCCCCCTTAACCTAGCAACCACCAAATAGTGATCAGATAACCCCTAACCTGCCCCCTCTGAATACATTTTATCATTAGTATGCCTCTATCCTTTCTATTATACCACATAATCGCAATATCGACCTCCCCCCGTTATCTCAAACTCTTCCATGTATATTATGGATTTTCACTTTTTCCTTGAAACCAAGTATTCCCATTATCATTCTTTCTATCAACACAACAACTCTTAACAGACCTCTCCTCCATTATCATGTCCTTTCCCCTTAGCCCAAATGGGCCATAATTCTCCCCATCTCCTCTCTTCCCATTCCTGCATTCAAATCTCCTAATAAACAAATTTTAATCAACTAACTCCCATTTCGCCAACATTCCATTCAACTCACTCCAAAATCGTTTCTCTTCCTCCTCCCTCGCTCCAATTTACTGTGCATATACGGGCGCATATAAACCACATTTCCCCCAAATTTCACTTAACCACATTTATTCTCGAACTCACCTATTTGCATAATTTTACCTTATCCCACACCCTTTCCTCATAACTATTCCCTCCCCTTCCCTCGCCCTCATACTCTCTCGTTCACCCCCCGAAATCATACCTTAAATTTTCCAAAAGTCATCTCTTCTATCCTTCAGCTTTGGTTTCATGTCAACCCTAGCACATCCAATCCTTTTTCCTCGAACATTAACCCCACTTCTTCCCTTTTCAGATCCTCATTTATCCCTCTCACATTCAAGCAACCCACTCTAATCTAATCTCTTTTACCCATCTTATCTCTTTACTCCCCTTACACTCTACTATCCTGACCCTCTTATTCACCACTCTGCTTTCTACTATTCCCTCACTTGATTTGGCTGCACGCTTGCCGGGATCCCACAACCTGAGGCACTTCCCAATACCTCAAGCTCCAAACCCCGCTCAAACAACCACACCCTAAAAATACCCTAAAACTATATTCTAAAATTAAATCACAATATATCTATAAAACTTAATTTAAAACCTATGTTATGTTGAAATTTATAATTATTAAGTAAATCGTCCTACTGTTTGAAGAACTCCTCTTCTAGGTTCGATATTACCGATTCTAATAAGATCCCCTGAATATCTTCCTTCTGTGATAAATATCCTTATTAACTATTCCTACCAGTTAGAATCAAAAGGAACCTTGATGTAATCTCTTTCTGTCTTGAAGATACTCTTGTTAGAGTTCCTTTGCTTTAATTTTTTTACCTTTATTCTTTCCTTGAACTTTTGGTGATCTTTTCCAAGTAAAGACAAAGTTAGGTACCTCAGAAAATTTATTCTTTCCTGCTAATGGTTTTTTCTCAACACTTGTGCTTAAAATGAAATTAAAATGAAATTAGAATTACTTCATTTACTAAGTTGTACCAGAAATTCTTAGATCCTTGAAAGGTCTTCTTCAAGTAAAACAAAGCAAGAAACCTCATCAAATTCCAAGAGTCCAAAAAGCACATAAACTGTAATTATGCCACTTCACAATTTATTTATTTAACAATCAATCAATTCACTTATTTATCTTCAAAATAAATTTTAAAATCATAAAATAATTAATTTTCACATTTTGTGAAAAAATTTTCAATTCATTAAAAGCCTGGATCTTTTGAAGAGAGCTTTACTTTCAAAAATTCTATTTTTTCTTCATCTTTTGCAATACTATTATATATATTATATATATATATTATATAAATCTATATAGTTTATAAGTGTGTGGTATATATATATAATTATTATATATAATATATATATATATATATATATATATATATATATATTATATATATATACTATATTATATATATATATAAGGGTTAACAATAATACTATATATATATATTATGTATATATATATATATATATATATATCATATATATATATTATATATATATATATATATATATATATTATATATATATAATATACTATATTATACATATATATATTTTGGATGTTAATCAGTGAGGGGGTTAGGAATGGGATTATTATGTTGTTTTATGTAAAATTAAGTTGGGTAATGGGGGGCTTAGATGGAGAGAAAGTGATAAGGAAGGAAGTGTGTAGAGATTAGAGTGAGAAGTTAAGTGAACAAGGTAATAAGGATAAGTATTTAAGAGCGCTTGCAAGTAAATCAGTTGAATGTGAAGGTTCAAACTGAACAAATCTGAAAGCAAATGAAGGAAGCGATTGTTAGCAGTGCAAAAGAAGTATGTGGATGTGCTAAAGTAGGAAGTAAGAATGTTAACAGCTAGTGGTTGAATGAAGAGGGATGAAGGCGTTAAAAGGTAAAAAAAGAAACGTGGTTGAATCTAACTAAATTCAATGATGAGGTTTCAAAAGAAAAATGTTTGGAATTATATAAGGAGAAAAAAAGGAATACTAAAAGATGCATACGTAGGAGGAAAAAAGAAGTAAATGAACAGTTTGGAAGGAGGATGAATGGGGACTTACAAGATAATAGGAAGCTCTTCTGGAAGGAAGCGCGAAAGGTTAAGAATGAGAATAAGGGGAATCATGCTTAGAAATAATGAATAGGGATGGTGTTTTCGTAACTGATGAAATGGAGGTGAGGGGAGTGTGAGGGAACACTTCGAAAATCTGCCATAGCATTTGGCTAGTAATGAAGAGGGTAGTGAATGTGTGTTGGTTTGATGGTGCAAGAAGGAATAGTTATTTTGGGGATGAGGTCATTAGTAAGGAGGAGGTAAAGGGTAGAGTGAGAAATTTGAAGAATGGTAAATCTGCAGTATAGATGAAATTACTGGTGAAATGATCAAGAACGGAGGATAGATGGTAATTGATTGGATTTGGAAGTTGTGTAACAAAGCGTTTATGGAGGGTAAAGTTCCGAGGGATTAGTGGAGAGCAGTAATAGTACCCTTATATAAGGGTAAGGTGGATAAGGATAACTGTAGGAATTAAAGGGAAATTAGTTTATTGAGTGTTGTAAGGGAGATATATGCCGTTATTTTGGTCGAAAGAGTGCGTCGAGTGACTAAAGGACTGATTGGTGAAGAATAAGGTGCGTTTAGAAGTGGTAGAGGATGTGTAGATCAAATCTTTACATTGAAGCAAATGATTGAGAAAGTGAGGGAGAAGAAGAATAAATTGTATTTAGGTTTTATGAATTTGCAACAGGCGTATGATAGGATTAATAGGGAAGCTCTATGGCAGGTGTTAGTGATATATGGTGTTGGTGGTAAGCTTCTGAATGGAATACCTAAATTCCTAACTCGCATTTCAAAAATTTCAATAAAGAAATATTTTCAGTATTATTGTACCATCTTAAAGAAACAAATAAATGTATTTTTTTCCGTTTAACAGAAAACATATGAAGGAATATTTTATAGCTTTTAAAACAATTTACAGACAAATGAAGAAAGATATAAGTATGTAGTGATATTAAGAAATTGACTGAAATTGAATTAACATTAATAGGTTAATAAGTTTCATAAACTAAAGTTTTATCACTAACTTATCATTGCAATTTCTTAATGGCCAGTAAGTCTCAAGTAAGTGCAAACCCTATAGACGATAAATCTGTTCTTCATATAATAAAAACTAATAGTTCATTAACTTTACTAAAAAAATTGAAATATTAATAAGATAATAAACTAGTAATGCAATATCCAACACAGTCTAATT
>JABUQX010049439.1:0-27500 GCA_015478945.1 Trachelipus rathkii | reverse complement strand
TCAATGTTCAGAGAAGATTTCCTATTATTATTATTATTTACTTGTTTATTTATGTCATTCTAGGGTGGCCAATGCGGCTTCTTAATTATTACTCTCTCTCCTCCTCTCTGTTGACTGGACAGTCTATAATAGGACCATGCGGCCTTCCTAAGTATTAAACTTATTTATTATGGGCTGATTGGGACATGCTAGAGGCGGTACATATGAGTTTCCTTAGATTATTATCCTGAATAAAAATAAGATTTTTATGAAAATTTCTATTATTTCATCAGACAGCTTAAAAAGGACCATGCGGCTTCTTAAATTTATTCTATTTATTATGAGTTGACTGGACATTCTAGAGGGGTCAAGGCGGTTGCCTAATTATTATTTTTAATTAATTAATTATTATGGTGACTTGCGGACATATCTAGATAGGCCCATAATTCTTCTTAAGGATTATTCCTAGGTCTGTATCAATATGGCATTTTCGCACATAAAAGAGTTATTAATATTATATTTTTATTGGTGACTGGGACAGTCTAAAGTTAGGACCATGCTGCTTGTTAAGTATTATTCTTATTATTATGGGTTGATGGGACATTCTAGAGAGGTTAATGCAGCTTCTTAATTTAATTATGTATCTGAATAATAATTAAGAAGCTGCATTTAACCT
The DNA here is from genome assembly GCA_015478945.1 of Trachelipus rathkii. Classification (NCBI taxonomy): domain Eukaryota; kingdom Metazoa; phylum Arthropoda; class Malacostraca; order Isopoda; family Trachelipodidae; genus Trachelipus; species Trachelipus rathkii. Next base: position 26,845 of record JABUQX010049439.1, on the reverse strand, counting down.
CTCTAGAATGTCACAGTCAACCAACCCACAATAAATAAGAATAATACTTAAGAAGCCCCAACCTTGGTCCTATTTAGACTGTTCCCAGTCAACCAATTCAAAAAATTAAAATTAAGAAGCCGCATTGGCCTACCTAGACTGTCCTAGTCAACCGTATAAATAATAAACAAGAATAAATACTTAAGAAGCCGCATAGGCCTATCTAGGCTGTCCCAGTCAAAACCAATAACTGGACTATATATATATATATATATATATATATATATATATATATCATTATATATATATATATGATTATATATAGTATATATATATATATATATATATATTATATATATTGAAGCTGGGTGCTTAGGACCGCTTCTTTAAGGTTGATTGAGAAGTGAATGTGCTTACAATTTTATTTTCCTACTTCTAATTTACAAGTGAGGGTTGGACCCCTTGTCCTTGGTTTTGGGTTTGGTTATATAATTAACATCAATTTGCTCGTATTTTAATATATGTTGTCATTTTTTGCTATTATTTTATATGAATTCTCTAGAAGGAAGTACTCCGTTTGCGATTTTTGGAAAAGTGTATAATCGCGGCTTGGCGGCGTAGCTTAGTTCCACGAAACGACAACAACATTTTAAACATAGGGCGTGTTCGGCTCTACCCTGTAACTTCGTAGTTCGGCTCTGTAGTTCAGCTCTGTATAGATGTTCTTTCCACTTCCCAGAGAGTGGCCTTCCACAGTACCCCCCTGCAGAGCTGAGGCCGGGGCGCTCTAATCCCGGTAGCGGAGTGGCCGGCGCAAATGACGGCCTCTGCTCGATACGTTTTTAGACGCAGGCGGCTGCAAACCAGGACGAGGCGAGAACGAGGAGCTGTGTTGGAGGTGCGAGGAGTGTGGACGTGGATGAGGGCGCAGGAAATACGAGAGGAAGTGGAACATCTGTCAGTACGACTTGCGGAAGGGAAGGCAAGGCAGGAGGTGGAGAAGTGGAAGGAGACGGCAGAGGAAGAGGAGAAGGAGGGAAAGGAAGTAGATCTGGGTCAAGAGGGAGAAGTGGTGAAGGTGGTGAATCCGTAGGAGTTGAAGGAGATGAAGAGTCGGGAGGAGATGAAGGAGGTGGGGAATCTGGCACAGGGTAAGAAGGTGGGGCATCCAGAGGAATCGGGATGGGTTTAGGGAACAAGTCCGATGCCTGGACGTCCGGAGGATTCGCCTCAAAATAGGCAGGTTTGAGACGATCGATCGATATAACGTCGGTACGAGTAGGAAGCTGTACTTTGAAGAACTTCTCCTTCCGAAGTAACACCGGGAAGGGCCCGTCGTACTTGGGTTGGAGGGAAGAACGGTGGGAGTCATGCCTCACCAAAACATGTGTACAAGAAGAGAGATCTTTCGGAATGTAAGAGTGCACCATTGCAGCCAGGTCGGAGATTAGGTTCTTCCAGGAGCAGGGGCGCAGCGTTTTTCAAGCGAAGTGAGATACAGCGGTGGGTCGCAGTAGCAGGAGGAAAGATGAGAGCAAGGAACTCGCCCTTGCAGGACGGAGAGTAGAGCCATAAACGAGTTCGGAAGCTGTACAACACTGAAGATCCTCCTTAACGGCCGTGCGTTATACCAAGCATAACCAAGGGAAGAGCTTCAGTACAGTGATCTAGTTGGATCTTCCATGAGAGAGGCTTTAAGCTGACGGTGAAACCTTTCACAAATCCCGTTCGAGATAGGATGGAAGCTGGTGGGTATGGATCTTCTCAGAACCAGCAAGCGCATCAAATCTTTCCAGAGGAAGATTCGAAAACGCGACCTTGATCAGTCGTGACCGAGAGAGGAATTCCGAACCGAGAGATCCAATGGAACAAGAAGGCTTTAGCTATAGATTCGGCAGTGGCAACAGAGAGAGGGATAGCTTCTGTCCAACGAGTGAACCTATCAATACAGGTGAGGATATATCGCTTGCCATGAGAAGGTGGGAGAGGTCCAACAATGTCGATGTGGACTCTCTCAAACCTTTGACCAGGAGGCAAGAAAGTGAATAAGGGAGCTTTAGTATGTCTTTGCACTTTAGAGCGCTGACCAAGCCATACAGGCGCGGACCCAGTTCGCTACGTCGGCGGTTAACTTAGGCCACAGCAAACGAGCCGTTACCAGTTGCGTGAAGCCTCGACGTCCAGGTGTGAAGCTCGAATGGAGTATTGCAGAAGACTTGCCTTTCGAAAGAGCATCAAGGTACGATAAGGACTGAGGATTGGCCTGTGGGAAATGTCGCACAAGAGCCTCTTCTCTATGCCCGGGAAGATTAAGCCACTGCAGCTGTAGAGAAGAGTCCGTGAATGATCGATATGGTCTTGTCCTGGCCACGCGGCCATGGCTGGCGTAATCAATTGTCAGGAATGGGAGAAAAGAGCTCGTAATTTCATATTCCGAGAACAAGGAGCATCCTCTCGCGGTGTGAAATCTATCCACTCCGGAGATTGTGAGACGTATGTTCTGTAACGTTAAACTTGGATAACGAATTCAAGATGACGAGCTTCACGGGGAGAGTGACGTTCCGGGGGGAGTGACGTTCATGCGGTGAAGCCATTGCGAACGTGATCGCTTTGTGGTCGGTCAGGATGGTGGAACTCCCGTCCTTCCAGAAAGTACCGAAAATGACGAACAGCAAGGTACATATAGCAAGCAATTCCCGTCCAAAAAGCACTATACCTATGTTTCCTGTCGGGTTGCAGCTTGCGTGAAAAAAAGGCAAGTGGGCACCATTCGCCCTGGTTTGGAACTGACGTGCGAACAAAGACACACGCAACAACAGTCGAAATCTGAATATTACGAGGCATCTACTAGACCACTTCTCGTGGTTTTTGCGGTTATTACGCTCGTTGGGAAATGAATAAAAGGATGTTGTCAGAGGAACGCAAGGGGGCTTCTTTGGGATAGCCTCGAGAGAAGCAGACGTGCGTTGCTGCCGGAGACCAGCGACTTTTAGTGTTGCTCTTCCGCATGATTTAGAGAACGAAGTATGAGTGCATGGGTAAGCGGACCATAGGAGGGCTGGCCGCTGCATTCAGCAATCTGATGTGCTCGTTAAAGTGTGAGTCGGGATTACCCAATTGACGAGAGAGATTTCGTCTAGATATCGGGTGAGAGGAGGAGAAGGGCTACAGAGTGACTCAAGCTCGGCGACTATCCGAGAGTCTATCGATTAAAGCACGTTCAATTGACACCTCCGAGACTGTTATAATTGAAGCGATAGTTTAACTGCCGTGCTTTACTTCAGATTGAAGATAGAACACAAATGAGAGGCCAAATGGTAACGATGTGAGGAAGCACGCCGTATCGGGCGTCACCAATTCATCGCAACTTCGAAAGATATATGTGTGATGATCGGAGCGAACTTCCTCAGAGCGAGTGCGAGTAGCACAAGAACAGCGTACCAAAAAAGCGTCACGATTAATTGGTGCGATCGCATGATGCTCAGATCTTTCAGAGGATGAGGAGAAGCGACCAAAAAATCATCTAAATATTGCCCAAGCCAAAAAGGCAGATACGTGGGAGGATAGATACAATCGGATGAAACCTCTAGGGATAGGATGAATGTAGCTGCATGTCCTCTATCAAATGCTCTAAATAAGACAATACTTAGCTAATACATATCCGCTCATATAGAGCATGTAAATCATCAGCATAAGCCTATGGTGACATTATCGGCGAGACTGATATCTGCTACGCGGTAGCGTCACAGTAACTTAGCAGCGGATCTACGATGGTTATGTTTTCTACGTATTTATGTGTAATGTCTCTTAAAGTGCTATATTTAAAATTAATTTAAGTGTTATGTCCAAACGACATTGAGTGCATGATGAATTGCTCGAATACTTAGTATATATGCTAACATTGAAGTTTACAGGGATTTAGTTTTTGTAACTTTTTTTTTAGAAACATCCTTTTCTGGCCACAAAGGAGCTGGTGTTACCACATCCTTTGATGTGTAGTGGAATGGTGGTTAGCTCATCAAACCACAGCGAGATCACCACAGCGCGGGAGCTTCTCGCAAAATCTCGACACCCTAGTGTGTGCGACTTTAAGGGAACCCCACACCGCGAAATGTAGCGAAGAGGCGAGTCAGCACATCACAACTTTGTCAAGGTCGCCGGCACCTATAGATCCCAAGTTTGCATGAGTAGAGATGCGAGTGAGCGTGTGCTCCGAGAGTCGAGAGCGAGAGCTCTTGAGTCGTTTTATAAGTAAGGTGTTCGGCTTTTGTAAGCTTTTTTAATATTCCCAAGTTAGGTGGCGATATAGCGGGCAGAGCTCTACAGTGTGGGGTGTGGCCACAGATGTTATCCGATAAATCAGTGAGTGTATTAACAAACAGATTATACAGTAGTAAGAGCAAGGCGTCGGCTCTATAACGGAACGGAGCAGGAAATGAGCATTTAGAAGTGAAACGTCATATTCTGTCTGAGAGAGGTATCAAGTTCACTTGTCAATTAATATTAACAAGGTCAGAAACTAGATTGCAGAACCTAGCTGATAAGAAGTTGGTAGGTAGCTTATATTGCGAGGCAGACATTTCATAGCCTTATTTCTGCTTACGATCAAGAAGCAATTAATAGTAGCGGGGAGATATCAAAGAGAAGGTATTCAATAATCGCTGTGGATCAGAGCGATATCGGCGATTACTCGAAGAGATACTTACTCAAGATTTTAAAATGGCAGACAAAAAATCCGATTCAAGAACCCCTGAGAGACTCATGGGCATGTGTTCACTCTCAGCCGACAGACGACATAACCATCGCGGCGACATTGCGGCTGCACGCAGAAAGGAGAATTCCAACGATGAGGCATAACCGATGAGCTCAACCATCTTGATGATTATCTAACCGGAAGATGCAAAGGAGCATTAAGCAGCGAAAAAAGTAGAGGACGGCCAGAGGGAGAGGAGTAGCCAGTGAGATCTCTTGGAGGATCCCTGCGAGGTACCAGCTTAAAGTCTGGCCACTCAGATACGATCTCAAGAGAAGATACAAGTTTTAGTTAGACGCAATCTCTCTAAGACACTCGACAAGAGAAATCACTGGCTGGACTTGCGGGAACAAAGTCAAGTAGGAGAACAGAAGGAGGAGAGAGAGAGCTCTGTCATCTCTCCGTGTCGGGACTTCTCTAGAACGGTGGAATCGGGGCTGTCGTGTTTCCACTTGACAGTAGGATGTTAATTTGAATACTTTGTGAGGAACAGGAAGGAGGCTTCGGCCGCTTTTGCTCTTGGTAGAGCAGTTTATCTGTTTTCTTCGAGGACACATTATCACAGTCCCTAGACAGAGAAGCTACTACAAAGGTTGATAATATTAAACGAAGTAACCTCATTCATATGAGGATACTGGCGCATGGACATGTGTGTGAGGCAAGAATGCTAGAGAGACACTAAGGTCTAGACAGGTAACAGACGAAAGTATTGGCGAAAGTGATAGTGGAGATGGGAATCAACTGAGAGCAAAAGTCGTGTTTATAATTAATATAGCCGTCTCTCAATGGAGAAAGCAGTATTAAATTCGGCTCTCATTAGCAAGCTCTTCAAGAACCGAAACACCTGTAATAGTGATCGCAAGAGCTGCGAAGGAAGGAAGCTTAACTAGTACTGCGAAAATTAGAAAAAAGTTAGTGGAAACAGTTGCTTCGAAGGGTTGTGCGTGGTAGTGTAATAAGGCGGAGTTGAGCTGCAGATAAACGAGGGCAGAAGGCGGTGAGCTGAACAGAGTTTCTAGTATGACTGAGACGCAGTAGCTCGTCGGAGGCGTGGGTGTGCTCTAGAGTGTGATCTCGAGGAGAAATGTGACGTGTGGGGCGTGAGGTTTGGACAGCGATATAAGGTAGAGGAGGTGTCGAGAGTCGAGAGGTAGGGGGAAAGAGGAGAGAAACGAAACCAAGTTCCGATTGCAGCGTAAAGAGGTAGTGGACCAATAAGAGCTCCATCGGTGAACCGGCTAAAATTTCTAGTACTGCGGTGAAAGCGGTCGAGGCTAAACTCATGAGTAGGGACAACAGACGGTGTTGCGTGCAGACAAAACTTCACTGCCATCTCGCAGTAGCCTCATTATGATGTCGAAGCAAGGCAGCTTCTCTGGGAGCAAAGGAGAGGTAACGAGAACTATTATCTGATTCTCGCCAGTGTGTGTAGTCAGACTGAGAGCGTAAGCCATGACTCACGCCCAGACTAAAGTGTCGAGTTGTCACTATACCATATCCACATCTAAAATATCTTTGCTCCTAACCTGCAGTGTTCGTGGATCGTCGCTATGTGAGGATTGTCTCAATGCAGATTTTCCCACATCTGCTTTGCTCGCTCTCTATGGGAGGCTCAAGCGGCAAGCGAGTACTCCAATAAAGGTGTTTGAGCGTGTTGTAAAGGGTTAGTGTAGAAGTTCCTAGTTGTGCGCCAGACCATACTCTAGATCTTTTGAACCGAGGCAAGGATCATCTCGAAGGATAAGGAGCTCATTATCGCGAACAAACTCTCGAATATCTTCTCCGTTCTCCCTTCTTCCGAATGGTCAGAACAGAGAGCGCTCGAAACTCCAACTGTCTGGGTCACAGACCTATAAAAGACTCACGAGGATTGTTTGTGACGAAGGGTGCAGATGCAAAATGAGCATATATAGCATCGAGACAAAGGGTCGAGTAGACAAGTGTTAAACAGTGCTCGCGCTTGAGAAGTTTCGTGCGAGTAAGGAACAGGAAATATGATAAGGTCAAATAATGATGTGAGACCGAAGCGGAGGCACTAAATAACAGGAAAAAAACTCCGCTGATGTTGAGAGGAAAACAAACTCTAAAGATTATGAATTGATACAATATCCTCAGGGAGCATTAGTGACCCAAGAGATTTCTCAATGAGGCTGTTGCGATATTAAGAATTGCCCCAAAAATAACACTAGCTATATAAGATTTTGTATATATATTTATATATTGTATTACTGGTATATATATATATATAATATATATATAAACTTATAGTGATATATAGCAAAAGCTACTTGTATTCTCACGCTATAAGGCCTATAAATTAAAATAAGTGATTATAGTAAGTAATATATCAGTATTCAATAACTTCATAAGTATATATTATCGTATCAATTAAATATTAAATGTAATACTCCATGTATACCTATTAGTTGTTAGGCAAGAATATGCTATTTAAGGCGTGGTTTCCTATTAGCCTATAATCATCTTTACCTTCCTCAATATGAGTAATAACAATAATATATATTATGATGGATAAATGCAAACGTAAGTAGGTATGAGAATAATAAATTTTAACTATAGGCATAAAATAGCTTATAGTATCTCAATATATACTGATAAAGCATAGTTAAAACTTCAAATTTAGCTTTCACATAAATCATACCAATTCGTGATATATTAAGGAGACTTATATAAAGAAACGCATGAGATTTCTAAGAAATCCGTTTATGTTATTTTTTTCTTTTTATTTTTTAATATTATTTTTTGTATATTGAGTGAGTGTACGAGTTAGGTATCCACGCACACAAGTTGCTGGCGTTCAGCGCCTATGATTCAGGCCCTGCAGTGCCATTATACCCAACCATGGCAAAGCTCTCGAATGAGTTGAATGACTAATGTATAATAATCAATAATACATAGATAATAATAGACGAATAATATAATAATTATAATAAATTGAGATAATGTGGAAGTAATACTCCAAAGCATTACAAGACATATATATATATATATATGAGAATAATAATCTTAATCATAAATAGAGTAATAAATCTAAAATAAGTATTAGGAAATAAATAATAAAATTAATATAAATAAAATTGATGATAGAAAACAATAAAATAAAAAATAGACCCCAAAAATACTTCCGGAAGATGCTAGAACTACTTTATATGCTTCCGTGTGAATATTACCCCAGACACATTGTAACCAAGAACACTGAAGGGTTAATGGGGGACTGAGTGCTCCGAAAGACAGCTTGACCGCTTAGTTTTTATTTTACTTCTTGCACGAACTGATAACTGACTACTATGATGGACTGTCTTTAGCTGGGGCTCAGAGGTAAAGCTGTAAGTAGATAAGAAAGATAGGCATTTCTCTAAACACAATAAATATTGTAGAGTGAGCAAATAACATTCTTATAAGCCCATCCGTTTTTGTATAAATAAAAACATAATTACCTTAACTAAACGGTTATCAAAATTGAGATATTGTGAGTTCTAGTTTATTATGTAATAGTTATTTCTGCTTTGTTGTGGGTTGTTATCCGAATCCCGTACATATATACCTGGAATTCCAATTCATATATTCACTCGTCTATAGGTATAGGTCCTACTATCTGGAAGCTTGCAGGTGTCTAGGAACGCTTCTTTTAAGGTTTAGATTGAGAAGTGTAAAATGGCTTACAATTTTAATTTTCCTACTTCTTAATTTCAATGAGAGGGTTGGGACCCCTTGTCCTTGGTTTTGGGTTTTTAATATAATATAATATAACATCATATAATCTCTTTATATTTATATTATAATTGTTATAATTTTTGCTAAATTATATTTTATATATTAATTATACTCTAAGAAGAGATAGTAAACATTGACCGTTGTCAAAGATTTATTGGAAAATGTATATATCGGCGGGGTATACTTGGCGGTTCGTGGACTTAGTCTCAACGAAACGAACAACAAACATAATTTATTAAAACATATAGGCGTGTTTAGGCCTTCTATCCCATGTAAACATTATCGAGTTCGGTCTATCTTGATGATTTCAAGCTCTGTATAAGTATGTTCTTTCCAATTCTCCAGAGAGTGGCCTTCACACCAATAATATATATAAATATAATTATAATAATTATTAATTATAATATATATATATAATATATAATATTAATATATTAATAATATATTAATATTATATATCTATATTTAATATATATATATATAATATATATATATTATATATGTAGTATTGGAGATTAAATAAAAAAATACCGTTTTTATATTTTAAAAAAAAAAAAACACCGTTTTTATTTTTAAATAAAAAGTTAGAATGAAAAAAAAATTTTTTGAGTTTTTTATTTTTGATTTTGTTATACATACTTATTTGTTCATATTAAATCAAGTCTTTTTAGAGGTTAATTATAGCATTAAAATAACAGTATAATACAATATGTTAAAAGAGTAATATTATATAGGTATTACAATATATATAATAGGATAGTATGTATTATAATGCTTAATAAAGTTATATATCCCAGCATTTCTGGAATCCTCTCTCGTATCAACAGGATACACGGATCCGCATCCACTTATTATATAATTATATATTATATTAATATTTAATTGATTATATATAATTATATATATATATATATATATATATATTATATAATATATATATAATATATATATATATTAATATAATAATAATATATATATATATATATAGTATATATATATATAATATATTAATATATATATTTATATTATATATATAATATATATATATATATTAACATATATATATATTATATATATAAATTTATATAATATATATAGTATATATATATATTAATATATATATATATATATATATATATATAAAATATGTATATATATATATATATATTAATAATAATATTATATATAATATATATATATATATATATATATATTATTTATATTAATATATATATATAATATTATATATATATATATATATATATATTAATTATATAATTATATTATTTATATTAATATATACTATAATATATTATAATATATAAATATATATGTAGATGACAGGGCCGCTCGCGTTCACCTTTGCATAGGTGATCATGAATATATAGTTGCTCACTCATATATTTTCATTTATTCAAATGGAACAATATATAGTCCTCTGAATAAACATATATTTTCTATACATAATGTACCTTCATATAAATCAAACCTGTGACGGAATAGATAAAATATCCGGATAATTAAAATGTTGTGATTCAATATTTACAATTAATGAGGTTATACTAATTACAACACAGAGTTAATTAGTAAATACAGTTTAAATATTATAATATGTATATACATGACAAATATAATTAATATATGCATATAAAATTAAGTAATTATATATAATTATAAAAGTAATAATATATCATAATTATATATATTATTATATCACATTATAAAATATTTATATCCAGCACTCTCAATACTAAACTAATATATTATAAGTAATTACTAAAATGAAATCATTAATAAGTAATAATTAATTAAATATATAATAATAATCTAATCAAAAATCACATGGAGCTAGTATATTAATAAAATTTTATTAATCAATCATGTAATGAATAAAATATATACAGGAATTATTTTCAAGGTACTGACATTTATTCCACATTTAATTAATAGATAATATATTTATATATTTAAATAAATATAACTTTACATTCAAGTAAATTTGGTATAGTATAATATACCGCCTGTAATTTACTAATATACAAAAATAATGTATTATAAAAAAAAAACGACCCATAATTATTACCTTCACTGTGATCTTACAAATAAATAAAACGTAGAACAATCACGTGATGAGGATAAAGGAATACCGATTATGACAAGTTTATAAATTATTATTAAATGACTGTTATTTAGAGGGAAAAGGATGATTAATGTCTATAGTATTATAACAGTAGATAAATAAATTATAAAAGTAGTAATATATATATTAATTAATAATATAATTATATATATATATATTATAATATTATTATAATATATGACTATATAATATTATATATATATAATATTATATATATATTATATATATATATTTTATATAATATTAATATATTATAATATTAGTTATATATTATATATATATTAATAATATATTATATATATATAAGTAATATATTAATTTATATTTATAATATAATATATTATATTATATATATATATCTTCATATCTACCTTTTCTCATCCCCAAGACTGGTTATAGTATAAAGTGTGCTATGACTATACATCGCAACGTATATTCATCTATAGTATATTATATATATATATATACTAGTAACATTAGGCATCAAGTGAAAAGAAATAAGCAGTATAGAAGTAGATATTAGACAATAAGTCGCAAAAGAAAGCCAGCCTTACCCCCCCCCCCCTCCCCTCTGTTCCATTAATTAGTAAAGACTCGTTCGCAGTCAGAAAATCTCAATCATACCTATAGCTCACCGGGACGCGTCAGGACCCTCACTTAATGGTTAAATAATTACATCTAGAGTGTATAGTATCATCCCTTGACCCATGATGTGAGGCCACAATACCAATATTACTCACCCATCACAAAACCACCTCAGTCACCATATATTACTATACTACTTACTGCTCTCTCATTGCACCTTTACTTCTCGCCTCTGACCAAAACTCTACATTTCTCTCCTTCAGACATATTCGTTTTACTGACTCAATCCATCATTATTATGTTACATGTACTGATAATTCTCACCAGACGCCGGTGTCGGAATATTTTCATATAACACTCTCCGCGCGGATGTGTATTGAGCATTTTAGTAGTAAAACTATTGCGGGGAAACTAAATCATTATCTCTTATCTTCTCTCTCGACTTGGACTCAATGATTATCAACACCACTTCTTCCCACCTCAACTATTTATCCATTTCATTTTTTCCTCTCTCGTCGTTATCTACACCCCTCTTTTCATTAACCCACACCTCAAGTTCCTGCTGTGCTTCAATAAAGATCAGGTCATTGCATTACATTTGCAACCTTTTTGCTAATACAACATCCCTTCTCTTCAGTCATAGTTTGTCAACTCAAAATCATGCTGCAGACCTTTGTTCGATGTTAATCACAACTCACTCTCACCATATAAAATTCCTCTAGTCATCAGTGATGACGTTCGCCTTACAGAGTATCCATACCTCGAGAATCACTCGAGCGGTATCTATACAGATAACACAGTAACAATTATGCAACACTTCTATGTAAGGAGAGAATCTCCTTATTGCGTAGTTGGCATAAGCGTAAAGGACGATCTTATAGAGGATTTTTTTATCCCGTACAATAACAATTATCAAACACAATATCGATTTAAAAGTGCACGCGGCAAACGCCTTCTTAGTCTATTCAAATTTTCACTACCTCAGAAACATCGACTTATCATCGATATCCCTTGTCTCTTCAACTCACAAAAACAGTTGTAGAACACTCCCAATATTTAATATACAACTCTCGTCACTCTTCTCATTGTCTCCTCTCCTCTCCGCTTTCACCATTGTTCTATGACATTAAGTTAGCAGATCCACTTGTGGACTGTCCTCAGCTCACTTACACAATAAACGCCGGTTTCACTTGCGTGTATACTAATTGTATTACTTACTCTCTCAAAAAACACACATTCGGTTTCCTTGTAATATGACACATCTCTCTGCCCATACTACTAGTTTATTCTTTATATCTACATGATTTCGTCCACACAACACAATAACATCACTCTTTACTGGCTACATGCGCAACTTACTGAGAGTAGCTAGGGATCAACCACTCACCAATCTCACCCCTCCTCTGAGTCCATTTTTCTCCAACTCCATTCTCTTCCTCTTGTCAGCGTACCCACCTAGGTTAACACTTTGTGCTGTTTCTCCATAACCACCACTGTATGCACTAAGATTATTTTAAGAAGTAGTATAGGATAAAACATTCAAGGCCTACATTATCACGCCAAACACTCTCCATGCACAAGTCCAACTTCCTTGCATCCATTTCTAGCTAGCTCTTTGACTGAACACCAAATTCCACTTTTGGAGACCAGTTTTATATTCTATAAACGCAGCACATACCGAAAGCGTCGACATATAATCATACATGAAGCTTTGTGGAATTCCATAGTTCAGAGGAGTGTGAACTCTGAGTCCAGTCCAAAACAACGCTAGATATAATAATCACATAAACTCTATTTCATTTCTCCGAACTCCCAAGTTAACTTAACCAACAACCCTACGTTAACCCTTTATGCATTTACCCCTATATATATTAGACACAACGGCAAATCCCATAAAACCTAAATACAATTTATTCTCCTCTCTCTCCTTTAATTTATCATACTCATATTACTATTTCGCTATTCAATTGTAAATTTTTTGAATCTCAGCACAATCTCTCATTTTACTTCCCTATTAAAACGTGCACCTTAGTTCTTCACAATCAGTATCCTTCAGTCACTACTGACGCTACATCTTTATCAGACCAAAACACTCTAAGCTATATATATTCTTACCTCTACTATAACATACTCAATAAACAAAATACCCTATATAATTCTACAGTCCCTTTTATATCTTCCCATACCCTTATAATATAATGGTGAGACTATTACTGCTCTCTCCTAATATCCTCATCGTGAATACTATTATACCCTACTCATATAACGCTATTATTACACATAACTTCAATGAAGAACAATCAATTCACCATCTTGCCTCCTGATTACATTATTCATCAGATTCTAACAATATAACTTTATCAAGTAGATATCTTACCTGCTGGAATATGAATTATACCCCTCGTTTACCTCTACGTTTTCACTTCCCTCTCTCTCTTTGCTAATTTACATCTGTCCCTCTCCAATAATACCTAATCCTTCTTGCACCATCAAACCCCACACACAGTTCATTATCACCTCATCCTATTATCTTGGCCATAATTATATAATCTCAGAAATTTATCATAAATTGTTACTTATTCCACACTCCACTCTACTATCTACATTATCATTACATATTACAAAAAAACACCATCTATACTCATTAATTATCATTTATTACTAAGCAGGTTTTTACCCTTATTCTTAAATTTCATTTAACTCATTATTCGCTCTATCTATCTTCTCAAGAAGTATAGCTATCTACTCATTAATTCCTCTTGTTTATGTCACCTAATTTCATCACTTCCTTCCAAACTAGTATTCATATAATTTACCTCTTCTTTTCTTCTTCGTAGCATCTTTTAGCATTTCCTTTTTCCTCTGTATATAATTCCAAGCAATCTTTCTTTTTGAAACTTCATCATTTGCGTTTAGTCACATTCAACCACGCTTCTTTTTTTACTTTAACCGCTTGCATCCACCTCTTCATCCACCTCTCAATTCAGTTTATACATTACTTACTTAACTTCTTTTTGCATCTGACTAATCAATTGCTTACCTAAGATAATTTATTCAGTGTTATTTCAAACTTGCATACACACTTTCAACTGACTTTTATTTGCTCATGAGAAGTCTGTTTTTATCTACTGCTTACATACCTTATCTCTTGACTTCACCTTGTATCTACATACAACTTCTTCACCTCTCTTTCAATCTTATTACTCCCACTTCCTATTTCGATCACCTTGCATTTCACATCAAAGTCCCCATCATCACTGTTAATGATTTGTACAATATAGATAGCTAAAATCAATTCATCTTTGATTACATCTCTCCTTCCAATTATCTCACTTTATAATACTCACTCTCTTATATTCATAGAACTGCAGAAATACGAGTAACAATTCGTCACTCCTCCGTTCTTTTTCACCAACACATATAATCAATTATTACATTTTCACTTCTTGATACTCATCTCTACCATTTACAGCCAACTCTAGCATCTACAAGTCTTATGGATGACTTCTTATGTATATCTGGAACACAAAATATGTGTAATAACTTTACTGCAGCTATATATCCACTTCTCCCATCAACAGAAATCAATAATTCTAATTCAACCTTTGCTTCGGTATCATCAATTGTTTCTCACACTCTGACACAATTACACACTGATCACTGTTATATTTTCATTTTCATGATGTCATATAACATCTACCTATTTAATTTTATCATTATTAAAAGTCAGTATATTATTTATGATTTGATTATATATTCTATATAATATATAATAAATAATATAATTAATTATATTTAATATATATTATATATATATATAATAATTTTCTATTTATATACCTATATATTATTAAAATTATATATACGCCATGTATATATAAAAAATCCGTATTAATAGTCAATCTTTAGGCCTAGGCCTAGAAGGGATATTGGTAATTTAAAACACCTTTACAACAAAACTAAACAGATTTATTAAAGAAATTTTCAATAAATATAGCAGAAAAAAAAACAGTTTTGTTTTTAAAAAATAAAACCGTTGATAATCGTGCAAATAAAAAAGACACAAATTAAAAAAAACCCGTTTTTTTCACAACCATATACTCGTACATATAATATTTATATAATTATAATATATATATATTAATATTGTATAAATTTAATTAATACTTTTATTATATTATAATATCTATATAATATAATTATCACTTATATTAAATTTTATATTTAATATATTATTTATATTTTAAATACATTTTAAAACAAATGAATTAATTAAGAAACCGCATTAGCCCCTCTAGAATGTGTCCCAGTCAACTCAAGAATAAATATAAAGCAAATAAATATATCTTAAGAAAGTTCCTACTGGCTCATTAATGGTCCTTTCTTTACTGAGCTGTTGTCCAGTCAAACCAATATAAATTAAATAATTTAAGGAGAGCTTAACCATAATTGATTATTTGAAACACTCCCATTTACGTCATTCCCCGTCGTATTAGTAATGTCCTCAGTTCAATGTTCAACTCAGCTAATACAATGATAGAATAATAGCTTTAAGAAAGGGCCAGAGGCAATGGGCGTTTTGTCTCATCTCCCAGAATAATTATCTTTCACGTCTCCTCCTATTCGATGTGATCCTCAAAGCCACATATAAACTCTTATCCCGTTCCTTATCGTCTCGTATACGTATAATATGGCTCACTCTCCAGTCATATCTATGTATCTTGCATGAAATAAGAGTGTTAAAAATAAAATAGGACAATATTAAAATACTGGCCTTAACATATCTATTATACGACATTATACAAAAAACATATAACTATAATAGTCTGCATCTGGATGGCTTATAAATTTCTATTATCCCTTTATACTCTCCTTATATTGTTTGGCCCTAGAATCTACTATAAATTTAGTCTAGTTTGTCCGAGTGTTGAAAAATAATCAGTGCAACCACTAAAGAATTTTATTTCAAGAGAAATTAAATTACATTGCCAAACTAGTTTTGTTTTAGAAAATTTGTAAAAAACAATATATTTAAAAACTTTTCATATTTATTATTAGTTTTTCTTTTTAATTTTTTATTTCTAATGAAACTAAATGAATAAACAAATCATGTTAAAAATAATTAATAAATCAATACAAAAAAAAAATAAAAAAAAAAAAAAAAAAATCAGAAATCTCAAATAAAAATCAAATAATCAATGGATTTCTTTATAAAAAAACTCCAAAATATATATATTTATAGAGGCGAGAATAAAAGTGCATAATAGGAGTGAAATGGCGGTACTGAGTCGTTCGGGGTGTTGTACGGGGGTATGGTTGTGGCCCACCTGGGCCAGGAAATGAACTACTACTGGAACGAATAGCATAGTTGAGGGCCGTCGTGGTCCCATGTATGAAGCTCTTAGGGTGGATTTTCTGATCTGACTGCGACGAGTTCTCAGCTAATATATATAGAGCGCATACTACATATACTGAAAGGCTCCGTAAGGAAGGGATTGGTTCTTCGACTTGTGTATCATGTTTTATTATCTTAATTACTGTGTAATATTATACTACCACGATACATTAAAAACAGATTACTTTGGAAAAAAATAAAAAAGGTAAGAATATATATATTTATACAATTAATAATATATATTAAATATATATATATATATATAATATATAATTATATATATTAATATATATATATATATATTAATATATATTATACTTAATATATATTATATATATATAATATATATATTATATATATATATATATATTAATAATTATAATATATATATTAATTAATAATTATATATATAACATAATTATACTATATATAATATTAATTATAATATATATATATATTTTAGAAATTTTAAATTAAAGAGCTATCTTAATTCAACACTCTCAAAGCCTCTATGTAAATATTATAAAATTATATTATTTTTGATAAACACATTCTCAAAAATAAATAATAGGAAAGTGACTTAAGAAAATAATAACTAAACGAGACAATGTATTATACGTTTCGAGACATGTCCTTGGTTTCATCCTCTTCATATGTATTTAAATTTAACAAATTAAATATATTACACACACTCTCCCAAAACAAATAAATATAAAATGGTGAAATAAAGATTAATAAAAATATTCATTACAACATTACTTAAGTCATATTAAGTTATATTAAGAATATTTAAAAAAAACGTCAAATACCATATCTAATTTTTTATGGTGCAAGTAAGTAATTACCATATTGTGCCGCTAATCTTAAATTCTTTTATAAATTGTTAAAATGAAAATGTGATGTCACACATATTTAGCCTCAGAAACAAAGCCCCAATACACTGTCATATACGAGCACAATATATATCAGTGTATAATAAAATATAAAGCTAAACTTGGTGTTGACGGAGATTATCTGCAGGAAACATGAGGATAAAATTGAGTAAAGATTCTCCTTATACTCGTTAATTAAGTTTTTTTTCATCTCGAAATAACTTGATTAGTCCTTGCACGTGCCTCTCTGCTCTATGTATGCCGTTGTTAGAAAATAATCCTCAGAAGTCATTTCGTTATATATTGTGTAGAATTGTTCCAATTGAGAGTTAATTTTCGGTTTATACGATCCTCTTGACAACCAAGAGCGTCATGCAATAATAATTAAAACCTTCTTGTTATTATCTGTAAAGGTCTCTCACGAACAATCTACGTATAAGTTAATTTAAATATTCACGTTATGACAAAATATGTAGGATATAGCCGGCAGATTACTGTGTCAATGCAGGGCTGTTCAAACGCATTTCAAAAACGAAAAAGTCGATATCAGCGTATAGACATCCATCCGCATTTCTCTCATATCCCTCCATAATAAACAGGAAAACGTTTAGATCTAGGCTTGGCATGAACTAACTATCAGTATTATTCCGCACAGGAAGGATGGCCAAGCTACCACCATTAATAGGGTGACAGTGTTCAGCCTGGAATGAGGGATAATTTAGACATTTAAAGTAATCTGCATTCCTTCTCTATATATGAATCGTGGAAGGGTCATTATGCAAGCAACTAAGAGGCGTGCTGACTCGAGCATTTAATTGCACTCTCTCCTCTCGTCGACTAGATGTAGACGTAGGAGCTGACATTGTTAAATTTTTCCACCTCTCGTTGCAGGTTATATCTCTATTATATTCAGTGTACATAAATTGGCTTTCTGGAGGTAGGAAGAGAATAGGCAATAGGACTACACGGACCAGCTATGCAAGGGAAGAAAGGTTGTTGGTCGGAAACAGATGGCTGCTGACTTGCACCCCACTACTTGAGGACGTCAAAGAAAGTCACTAAGAGTAGGTAGGTGCAAATTCTGAATTGCATTAAACATTAATTTGCTCCTCCCTCGATGTACCGTCGAAAGATCAGAGCCGTAACTCTTGTTGTCAATCTCTCATATTTAGACGCGTCCGAAAGAATCGCAATATACCCTCTTTGTTTTTCGCTTGCCTTGAATCATAAGAGATCGTTCCTTACAGACATATTTCTTATTAAATCAACAAGTGAATCCATCAACATTAGCTGCTATTTTCCTCTCGCATCCTGAGTACCATATATGAGTATCTGGATTTTCTCGAGCTATTCTCTCATTCTAAGGCTCAACAAAAAATTCGTCATTATAACATTGCTCTAGTAACCGAAAACGATCTTCAAACTTTCTTATACGCAACGTTACAGTTCTTTTGTCTGCGCCAATGAGCCTTCGAAGAAAGTAGCGACTCCACAGATTACGGCATCTTCAGGATCAGAGTCAGGTTTTTCTTCATGGCAGGACTAATTTGAGAGATTTTTGTACCAAGGCGGTTTAAGGGAAGCAATTGGGTGTAAGAGGGTAATTAGATGTCGTTAGAACTGCGGCGCAATGTTATGTAACAGGCGACACAGAGAATTATTGCGTCCAGCAAATATCAAAAGGACATTAAGAAATCAAAGTATGTCGCATGGAAAGAGACGTTACCACGAGCCGTTTTGGTTGAGTAGATCTATTGTTCTTGATTTAAGCATTATGTATGATCTATCCTTTCCCCACAAAGCTACTTCCCTTTCACCTCATGTAACTAATTATCTATCAAGCATAGCGCAGTCTGAGTTTATGAGAACATTTGATTTTCCTGTTTTTGGGCATTCTACATCCTTTTCGGTAGCTATATGTGACACGTTACAGTTTCCACTCAGTCCTTACCCTTGTAATACACAATGAGAGGACTCGATCCTTATGGGTCACCAAATCAAGATGAGCCCTATGATCAACGAAAAGCTCTCGCGGACCACATTTATCTGCATAAATAACAAACATCACTCCAGGGACTCCATAAGAGGTCTCCAAGATGTTTATTAAATTTGAGAGAACGTTGCGGAAAGACACGCTACAAAGGATTTTGTGATAATGCAGTGTTAAGGTACTTATAAGTCGAGGGGCTCAACGGATCGAGCATGCTACGTCGAGAAGTTGCAGATAAAGTTGAACAATTCATAGTTGTATAACATTCTTAATGTCGATGCAGATGATATTTGTTATCTACTGTAACATTTTTGGAGAGACCCACCAGTTGGCTTCGTAAGAAGTCTAGGTGTCCTTCTAGGGTTCTGAAATGGCAGACGGAACATCTTTCTCTCGATGTGCTGTTTAAGACACATATAATTTTATGTTAAACTTTGTCGATAGCTCGATTATGCGTGCATAAAATTGTTCGAACACTTGTGAACAATCTCATGCAATTATGGCCACACCCCTTTTAATGACTAGCTCCACTCTTGAATGCAGTTATATCCAATATTCCTTTCAAACTAATAATTGTCCTGTTAATATAGCCTTGCGAGATACCCAAACTGTGGTGCTTTTTCATGCTCATGACTATCATCCCTCTGTGACTGATAAACGACAGAGTTCAAATCTCACGTTTTTCTGTCATGTGTTTATGCGAGCTCACACAGAATACTGGCCTGCAATTATATCGAAAGTTCATTAGTGGTTGGACAGCACGGACGCTGGCATAGACACAGCCAATTTACTTACTAAATAATGGAACCGTTTTGCGACTCCACACGAAAATAAGTCAAGTCGATACCAAATCTGGCTTCACGGTGAGGTTGATGAAATATGGACAGCATCAAGTTATATTGCTATTTAGAAGCGAAAGTCAATTGTCCTTTAGGAGAAAGGATTCTATTTGCATATGAATTAACAAAACAAATATATTATTTTTAGCAGAGCTCTTGCATCACAGTCAATGTGCTTATGTTTAGCATAAACAAAAAGAATAGTTTGGAAAAGTATAGCTGCACCATTAACTCTCTGAGAAAGAGGACCTCTAATATGCGAAGAATTGTTTATAATTCCTTATAATATTCAACCACAGTTGCGGGTTACGCGTGCCTTCTGTGATTAAGACACGCAAATTAATATCTGGAAGAAAGTGGATATCCCCTGTATTCATTTTCAGTTATCAACTTGATTAGTCCAAGTTATCAAGCGATCTTCGAATGTCCAGACCACTCAGCGTTCCATGACACTCTCAAAAGCGAGAACATGTTTCCATTTTATTGTATGAGCTCAGGACGAGAGAGAGAGAGAGACCTCTAGAGTAATGTAAATCATGCTGGCGTTTTCCTTCCGATCTCATATATCATAGAAAATTTCGCAGAAAGGCAAAACTCTTCTTTGCAGATGAAAGAGTGTACATGAGGATTATATCACTGAAAACTCGACTGTTTTCGTGTTACAGAAAACTTTGGCGACTTTGCTTGTTTTGTCCTGTTATTCAGAATCGAAAATCTCGAGATGAAGAAGATAACTCTTATGATCTTGAGCAGTCGAGAGAACTTAAGCGAAAAGAGGAACTTTGAACCCCTTTTGTAACGCTGTTTGCTAGCTAACCTTAAGGCTATTAGCACTTTCAAAGCTAAAAAAAAAAAAACCGTGACAAAAGTTACTAAACAACAAATTAATCCAGGTGAAGTCGCATTATTCTTCTCAAGAGTGAGCAACCCTTCCCTTTTGACCATCAGTCAGAGATGGGACACAATTCATAGGTAGGACCATATCTATTTAAACCGGTAAAATAACTTTCCACCCAATTGCGTGTGCCTCAGCTGTCTCTGCCAGAAATAGTCAAGTTAACTTGGAGTCGAGGGATTCTCGTATAAGACTTTAGCTCACCATAACTGACCTTATTGAGCTTGAGATACAATAATTTTTGCCTAATCGTTGAAAAATCTTGAAAAAGAAATTCCCATGATTTCTTCATATGCAGCTCACGATTTTCGGAGTGGCAGTTTTCTCTCCTTCTGCTATGTCCTTCCTTATTATGCATTACACTCCAATCATCGATAAACGACGCACCCTCGCGATAGTTATCTGCTCACCAGAAAAAAGAGAGACGGTGGATCGGAAATCTAGTATGATTTCCTGGGAATAACAGAATGCGCTCTTGGAATGTGAACAATTCCAAGAGAGTATATATCAGGCTTAGCTTAAAGCGAGAATACGTTCTGATCCAGGATATCGCAATAATATTCCTAACACTACTAGCGTCCTCATCAACACTGATGGAGTGGAGAGTACGTGTATTCTCATATGAAAAAAGAGAGTGCTAAGAGTATCTCTGGTGCCAAAATAGATTTGACAGTTCCACAATGCACGCATAAATTTAAACTTCCTTCCAACTCATACCGAATATTGTTTGGGCCAATTTTATCAGGAGCCGTTCTGTCATGACAACTCAGCTCCTCAATTTGTATAAATCAAAATTGTATCCTCACATATAAAATTATTCAGATTTAAGAATTGAGACTAGATACATATCGGTCCATTTATGGGAGCTTGGCGCTTAATATTTGATGGAGAAATTAATGTAATTTCCCGAAATTGATATTTGACTAATATCATTCAGATATTTTCCAATCCGCTAATATTATAAGGGAATTTTACTGTTATTAAATCCAAATAAATGCAAGGGCACCATAACGATATGGTGTGTATCATCCCGAGCTGCTTCAGTTCTCTCAAAAGAAAATATTATCATAGTGTCTATAATTTCTATCCTCTTCCAGTTTGAGGAGAATTTGAAGAAAGGCTTTTTTTGAGATGTCTGAAAGAACAACATATTTGTTGGTACGAACAAAATAAATCTAGAATACGAAAAGTAAGAGCCTCATCCAATATCAAACTCACTTGCATAAGTCGACTTGATTTCTCACAATTGAGACGGGCATACTCACCAATATCCTTCAAGCATACAATTGAAAGACCAGACCTACAGCATATTTGTCTGTAATTATTGGCTAAGCTTGTTTTAAGACCGGACGTATTGACTGGAAATCCACAGAATATATTTAGTAACATATTTTTTTACGGAGAACACCTAGAGCAGCTCTCTTTATTTATCTCCTTCTCTCGATTACTGCTAAAAGACCTCTCACATAGGCAGCAAGTGAGGCACCTTGACTGTCAAAGCCGTTATATCTAATTTTAACGCGATGAAGGATATTCGACAAGTTGCAAGTGAAACGCACCTTTGCATGATTAGGATGAGACATATCTTACTATAATATCTGTATGTACCATGGAAGGGTGTCTATCTATTACGTTGCCAACTCTATTAAATCATACTACGTGTCATTAATAGTTTTCGTGGGGTGATAGATACTCGATGCGAGTGAGTACCCCTATGTACGATCTATCTATTCACTAGTCATGTATACCAGAGAATCTCAATTTAACAGCTCTGCTCTCAAGACCCAATGGCCAACACAGGCTATATTTGATCCATCGTCGGTTATCAAAAGATGGATCGCACACTCAAGATAAGGTAATGGTTAACTAAAATAAGAATATACGATGGAACTTGAGTGTTATTCACGAGGAATATTATATAAGAGGATAGAGCAGAGGACCAAGTTTCTATAGTTCGTCATGTTGTGTCAAATATCGATTGAAGTAATACATCAAGTCCTAAGGATCAGGAATTAGCGTTATCCTACCAAAAATTAGATGGAATCTATAGAGACGGAGATTAAAATGACCCTTACAAGGTCCTAAAAGTAGAAATAATCGATCCATGATCGTCTCTAAAGTCAACCTAACCCTTCTTATTATATACTCAAGGATAGAGCGAGTGAAATGTTTTAAAAAAGATTAGAGAAGTACATAAATAGGCCTTAAAAAAGTACTCATCAATATATATTAACACTTAAATTAGTATGTTATTACCAATATAAAAAATGATTCTTGCTACGTTGATGTCCATTCAATAGGATATATAGAGAATGTGGTGCTTCCGAAATAAGGACCCTTCAACGTCTAATACTCCACATCATAAGTTCCAGGAATCTATACGAAAAACAGGAAGAACCTTTATTAGAACTGTTGACAACAAACATTTAAGTTACTCATAGAAGCGAACATTAGAACCTAAAACTGTATCACCCCAAGAGTAATTTAAACTCAGTGTGTTCATATGCAGAAGATTCCAAGAATCGTTGAACATACCTATGTAGAAAGTTAATGTTGATTATCTTAATAATAGGCAGCGCATGTGATTCCCAAATCTAGAAGACTCTTACAGTAGTTCTGTTCTGTTATCGTTATTCTCAATCTTCAATAGGTCAAGAGTTCTGATGATTAGAGAATTATGATATAGAAAGTAGGGAATTTTCCATGATGAGTTAGTGCACAAGAAGATCCCAGCATGAGTTTTGGTTCGTTTTTTATGTCAAATCAATCCAAATTGTCCTTGATGATGCTGAAGAGTGAGGCACGTGTTTGTTCTCAGAAGTATGAATTCTGCACGCTCTATCACCACTCCTCATTTTTGGCCCTCTGCCTCCTAGAAGATGGGCAGTAGATACCATTAAGTGTGAGCACTGCTTACTACCTGTTCAAGAGTTCCCCCAGAGACGACTACAACTCCAACTAATTTAATTTAGCAGGACAGACTGCTGGAGCAGTCTACTACGTTTGGTATAACTCTTACACTAATTAGCATACCAAGACCAGACCCAAGTCTGCAAAATATTATTACATTGCGATCTCTCCTATATTTGTAAAGGTGGTGGAACTATAACAATAAAGGTGCTTGAGACGTTCCAGATTTGCTACATTACTGACTGTGAGTTTGCCACGGAGTCGCCTTAGCTATGTAGATTGCTTAGATCACTCACTACTCGATCCTTCTTAGGGTAGCGAGCGAATTATTTGACTTAATAGAAGTTTCTTCGAAATTTCAGGTACTTTGAGAGAGAAGTGTTATATTTGAAAACAAACAAATGTCTATTACATTATGTTTTTTGGGACAGAAGGAAGCTGAGATGGATTTTACTAAATCCGGCAGTACGGAAACTATCGTGTGTAGCACTCGCGTTTTCTTTCTCACAAGCAGATTTCAACACATGTTTTTTATACAGATGTAGTAGCATAAATTACATTCATATACTATGCCCATGGTATTATCTTTTCTGAAGTAATAAGTCTAAGTTCACGAATAAAATTTGGAAAGGCAACTATATCGACTATGAATGAAGTACTTATACATTTTATTACTCCGTATAACCCCGGGATATATTTTCACCAAAATATCTAAATCGAACCTTTTATACACCAGTGAATATTTAAACTCTTAACTTTTTTGAAAATGCAAAGAGCGAAAACGTTGTCTAATTTTATCCATCTACAGATAGGTAGCTGCGACTATTTATGGAAAAGAGGAATCAATATAATAAGAAGGTGCTTATTTCATAGGTCAAATCCCTCAATAGTTTCCCTAAAGCCAACAGAATAATTCATCCTCAAATTCGCCAGAGTGTGTCATACATACATTCCAGATACATTAATAACTGAGAGGTGAAACTTTTAAGAACTTGCAGCCAAATTATATTATTGTTAGCATTGTTTATTCTTTCCTAAAGCCGACAATACGTTTTCAAATGATAAAATGAAAGACCTAAAAAAGAAACGATCTCCCTCTCAACCATGAAAAATGTTATTAAGCATCTTTAATAATAGAGTCAATAATAATAATATAATAATAAAATATAAATTAATAATAATAAAATTAAATAATAATACAATTCAATAATAAATAAATAATAATAATAAATAAATAATAATAATAATAATATAATAATAATAATATTATGTGATGTGAATCAATAATTCACGAATAACTAATCTAGAATCATCCACCACTATATAAATATGATATATGCGTGAGATAAATGCTACCATAGAAATCAATAAATAACCATTAAATCTCTATTATTATATCGTTTACCATCTATTATTTTCATTTATTATATATCTGTATAAAAATACACATGAACTTTTTTCTCGACCCACAAGTCAGCCACACTCTTAGTTATGATTATGCTATTATTCAATTATTGCTATTATTATTATCTATATTCATGCATTTATTATAATCTATTTTCGGTAATTTATAGGCTCGTGTGTTAGTTATTCGTGAAACAATAATTTTTTAAGATATGGTACTCGATTTTCTAATTCACCTCAAGTGTAATCATGAGAGTTTCTCCCACTCTCCTGAAGAAATTGAAGAGAAATTATCGCATGAGGATGCCGTAATTTGAACTAATATGTACATTTGTGAATAATCGTAAAATGACACTAGTTAATGACTACGATTGCACATTATCATGATTTATGATTAGTATAATGTAAATATAATATATAATAATGCATAACGATTCAACTACGATGCAGTTTAATTCACCCTTCCATTTAATAAATTACTCTTCTGCATCATAACTTACTATGACTTCCGATGCAGCATATCTTTTGATCAAGTCTCAAGGTATATCAGACACCATGGACTCGAATCTCACTTTATGATTGAAGATCCTTGGGTCACCTCCTTCCAAAGCTGCTGATAGAGACTATTAAGTACATATATATCTCGATTAGCATTAAGAAATTTAGGCTTCAGATGAATACCAAATGTTAACATTTTTCGCGCATTGCTATCACAACCTCGTTGCTCAATTCTGAAAGTGGAAGGCATATTTACCTCCATTTACAGATAGGAGCAAGAATAATCGCTGTTATATACCTCACAAGTAGAGAAGTCATTAAGAATGGTCCACATAGACCTATGTCAGGACTGATATATGTTTTCCTCTTAAAGACATTTCAAAACGTCTTCAAAGGCGAGAATGGGCCAAATATACATTCAGATGAGCCAACTGTTTACTATCCAATTAATAATAAAAACTAACCCAAATATTTAACTATTACACCCACATATTAAATAAAGAAATAAAGACACTTACCGAACCCTCAAAGATTTATTGAGGATCAATTCCCAATCTTACTACGATATTAACCCTGTAATTACATAAAATGACAGGATTATCATCAATCCATTGACTAATGGTATAATTAAAACTTGCATTTAATGATAATATGAATATATATGTTATTTCAATAAGTACAGTGAATTAACTCGTTACGAAACCAGATAAAATCGGTTATATTTTAGTCACAAAAGTTATTCAAAATTTCACACATATACACACACACACACACAACCACACACACTATACAAAAAACAAAAGTGCAAAAACCCAAATAGAAGATATAAGAAAATCATCTCTCTATTATTTTT
>JABUQX010049438.1:0-17542 GCA_015478945.1 Trachelipus rathkii | reverse complement strand
TGAAAATATTCAAAGTAATTGCCAAATATCAAGTCATTAGCCTTCTTTTATATTTTTAGAATAAATTAATTTAATGAAAAATAAAAAAATTAACAAAGAAAAAACTTGAAAAAAACAACAAAAAAGAAATTTTAAAAAACCATGTTTTTCCATAAAGGAAAAAAAAAACACGATTGGTAAGCAAAAAATACGAATTGCGCCCCAAACATGTTTTTGCATATTACAAAAAATAAGAATGAAAAATAAGAGTAGAGTTCCACGATAATTCACCCCTCTCCGCTAAAAAATTTTTGACACTTTTTGGAATTGGTGCGATATTTTTATATATAAATTCATTTTTATTTGTTATTTTTTACTTAAAATAAAAATAAGTAAAACTATTTTTTTATACATTAATAAATTTAATATAAGAAAATCAAAATGTCAATAATAATACGTGCAATAATACGGTGGGTAAACTAAATAGGTGGTCCGCTTCACCCGCATTCATTAATTTTTTATGGGCGGTTGGGTGGAATCGGGGGATTCAATAGTTAGGCCCTGTGATTTACCGACTAATCACTGTTTGAACAAAAATTTACTTTGCCATTTAAAGTAGAACTCGAGTGGTATACCACTGAAAATTAAATTAATTTAAAATCCATTCACAATTTCTCATTTTATAATAACGAAAGTTAGTATAAAATAAAACTTCACATTTTCAAAAGTGAAATCTATTATGAAGGGCATTGTTTGTACCTCTGACTGCCTATATATATAAGATGAGTTTAAATATAAAAGCTCTCATAGATTTAAGATGATCTGAAATAAAAACTTTGGTAGTTAACTGAACGACGGTGTCGCTGATTAAATGAGCGGAAAAAAAAAAAATAATTATTTTTATTTTATTTAGGAGTGGACCGAATCCACCCTCAAAAAAACCCTTCGGGAACCGGTCACTGTGGCACGCCCGACGCTATAAGAAAATCGTGAGATTTATAACAACTCTAGAGGCTGTAAACTTTTTTCCTAAAGAGAGCACCAATTTTCGATTTTGGATTTATGTTTATTTTAATTATAGAATATCCTATGATTTTTATAAAATAGGAGGGGACACCAATCTGCACTAACTATAACTTTGTTTATTGATTAAAAATATAAATCTCCCTTAGTATCATATAAGTAGTGTGTTAAAGTTTTGCTATTAGTAAAAAATCTAAAAATTAACTATTCTTCTGAAAACTCCCATCTTTAGTATTTTCTTTTCTCATTAATTTACATACAATACATTTTTCTGTGTTCCACATTTTTCGTAAGTTCTGAAATTGAATTTTTTAGGAAAATACGCGAAATACCTAACCTCTCATACCAAATTTTTGAATTAAATACACCTGAACTAACTAAACTTTGGACAAAAACGCCAAAAAGCTAGTCTCGATAGGCCCATGTGGCTCCTACCGTCCCTATACTTTCAAATGTTTTTAAATAAACCCTTAATTTATAAAATTAATTTTTACTGAGATGAAATTTGAAAAATATCATAACTGCTGTGAGCCTCAGAGTTGGCTAGGCTAGCTTCGTTTCCAGAAGCCCGAGTCGCAGCCCGTGTGCAAAATTTCTACTCGGAAGCGCTTCGTAATTGAAAAAATTACAATTAACCAATCAGAGAACGGAAAATTTGAGTACCTGGAAACTGCCGAGCGCGCCGCCCAGGTCGATCAGCTGACAATTGTATGACAATACTCTATATATATATGATATCTATTTTTTTTGGATAAGTAGATATTCGATATATTTAGTACGCTTTAATACTAAAGTAGTTAACTAAGATAAATATTTCAAAAATTTTGCGCAAGCCATTCCGACTACATGTTTGGCTAGAAAGATTTGTTATGTAAACAAAGTGGTCTTCCGCGCGCAGCCCGCCCGTTTATTAATCCAAACGAAATCGAGATTTAACCGTAACTAGAAGCCTGAGCTGTGACTTAGAAAGTGCTCAAACGGGCCTCTGGAAACGAGATGCATATGCGCCGTGTTGTGCAACGTCCAGGTTGCATCGGTCTTCATGGAAACGACAAGTGTTTTTATTGGAGGTTTTATTTAATATTAAGATGCGCATTCCAGGTAATATCGCCGACTGCAACCCGGAAACGTGTTGGCACACAAGTGCGCACCTGCCATCTTTTTCCCATGGAGGGAACCCCTGTTGCGCACTTATCCACGTCACTGTAGACTGTCCACTAGTCAGGCTTCCAGTGTTTGTAAATCCTCTCGAATTATCTCTGGAGAATTTTAAATAAACTGGCGGGCTGCGTCGGATTTGAAGATACTTTGTTTGCAAACAAATCTTTTTACTTTACAAAACATGTCGGAAGTGGCTTGCCAAAATTAATTTTTAATATTTTACGTAACTTTAAGCAATAAATCATTCATTCTTTTTAAATCGTAATCATTTTCATATAAAGTATGATACATATTTTTATAAGTATAGAGTATTTGTTAGCCAATTGTCAGCTGATACCGACGGGCGGCGCTCGGGATTATTCTAGGTTCTAAAATTTACCTGTTCTCTAATTGTGTTAATTGTAATTTTTTTTCAATTCGAAGTTGTATTCCGAAAGGTCGATTTTGCACACGGGCTGCACTCGGGATTCGTCTGGAAACGCAGCTATAATTTGCTATATATTGCAAGAGGCACAGTACCAAGAGCTTTGGTTAAAAGAATAATATACACGTTTTCTGTCTAAGGCACTCTAATATTTAGTTGAATTACAGGACCAGTGGGGTATGAGTCCGCAGACCCCGGCGAAAGAACTCTGCGATCATTCTGTGGATGCCTTATGGTACGCGTGTTTCTGTCAAAGTGTAGCTCAGCGTCTCGCGTATTTCGAGGTTATGTTCCCAGTTTACTAAAAATTAGAATAGTTTTAGAAATTTGTAAATATATATATATATAATATATAATATATATAATTTATAATTAGGTCATATTAAAAAAATATAATATTAGGTATATAGTAATATATTATATATACTAGATATATATTATGATGTCTATGATCTATAGCGAAAATATATATATTAGGTTATATATTAATGTTCTACTAGTAGTATATATATAATAGTTCATATGTATGTATTTATGTATATTTAAGTAGTTATAGTATATATAGATGTATAATATTAATATATATAGTATATATATATACTATATGTATTTTCATGATATATATTATATTATATTTAATATTATAATATATGTATTATAGTAATAAATTAATAATGATATATATAAGTATATATTATTATATATATTATATATAATTCATATAGATATATATATTATATATAGATATATTTATATATATATATTATATTATTATAATATATATATTATATATATATATACATATATAATATTTATATTATAGTATTATATATATATTATTAGTATATATATATATATATTATATTTTTATTAATAGTATATCTTTTATTATATATAATTATATATATTATATATTATTTATATCTTATATATTATATATTTTATTATTTTGTATATATATATTATTTATATAATTTATATTTATATTATTATATAGATTATTAAATTATTAAATTAATATTTATATATATATATAATATTTTACTTTATATATATATATGTGAGTTATATATAATTGTAAGAAGGTAGGATATAATTGCATGTTAAGTAGTATATAGAGTATATTATATAATATATATACTCACCCTTTTATATTTCGATAGGTTATCTTAAATATAATAGTTGATATATATATATATATCATTATATATATGTCTATTATAGTATATACTATATAGATATATATATATTATATATATATATAATATAAAATATAGTTAGAGTAATATGTCAGGACTCCACGTATTTTCTGAAAAAATTCTAAGATCCAAAGTCAATATATCGATATGCCAGTATTATAGGGTCGATTTAATTTACTATATAGTATATTATTAGTATGTTATAGTATATTATATTATTATATTATTATTATATTAATGTATATTATATTAATTATATTGTATTATATTATATTTATATTATATTTAGTATTATATTTATATCGTATATTTAATACAATATATGATTATATATCATATATGATTATAATTATTTATTACATATCATATATATTATATCCCACTTTATTATTATGATTTATTAGTATTATTATTATTATATATATGATATAATATATATATATTATAGATAATATATATATATATATATATATATTATATATATATACTATAATATATATATATATATATATATATAGTATAATCATAATATAATATATATAGTATATTATATAATAAATTACAACACTAAGAAATCCTAATTAATAGCTTGGATCTGTGGTGTAAAAAAAAAAAAAAAAAAAAAAAAAAAAATGTTCAATTGTTTTTTTCATCGAAAATAAGGGTAAAATTGTAAAGCCTTAAATATCAATCTACAAAATCAATTTATTGTAAGATTTAGTTTACTCACAATCTAATGTGGTTTACTCCTCTCAGAATTCGATTTTAACATCAAATTTAAAGGATGGTACAAAAATTAATTCTTGAGGCCCTTGACAAAAGTCTGACCGCGATAAATAAAATTTAGGATTTTTTTTTTTTTTTTTTTTATTTAGATGTTTATGAATAAATTTATGGATTTGATAGAAATTTTTAGGGAAACTTCTAAGAGATAAAGTTGTGATATAAAAGTATTCTTATAATAGTATGAACGGGTTTGATTTTTTGCTTATAACACTTATGCTGTTTGATTTCCAAAAAATAAACTTAAAACGAGCATGAGCCTGTCAATATACCGTCAATCTTGGTTAGGTTTAGTTCTACGGCATAAATGATTCATATAGTTTAGGGTGAGGCCTACTGCTTCTAGGTTGGTGTAGGACAGTTTAACAGTTTTCTAATTTTAATATCAGGGAAAAGAATTTTTTTTTGTTATTTTATAATATTTAATTCATTATAAAAAATTATCTTTTTTTATTAACTTTTTAAATAACCTAAATATTTTTTTTTTTTTTTTTTTTTGATAGATGAAAGACTTAATTTTATTATTAAAAAATTATGATTTCACCTTCCAAGGGCTGGCTGGGGAATTGGATACTTTTTACCTGTTCATTGTAAAATCAAAATATTACTATCAATAGATGCCTCTAGTCTTTCTGATTCCAAATATGTTACAGGATTTTTTTATTTTTTTTAAATTAAGGTAAATGTGTCTAAAAAGCTAGAGTTGTGCCTTCCTCCCAAAAAATTTGGACTCTAATAACAATTCAAATTATTTGTTGCAGAACATTTTTATTTGAACCAGTGGCATTCCAAAGTAAAATAACCCTATATACCAATTTTCTTCACAATCTGAGACCTATTGGTGTTGGTCATTGGTTGATCTGTCCAGGAATGCCCCCCCCCCCCCTCTTAGGCTAATATAGTTAATTAATATGAAGGAAAATGCTATGACTAATAGCAATAGCACAGCGATTTCCGTTTACTTTGTTTCATTTTGTTTACTTATATAATTATTTTGTTTAACTTCACCATAGTATTCTCATATAAAAATTAAAAATATCTTAAAGAGCCACAAAAATTAAAGCAGTAATCATTTGTCTATTTGATACCCAATTTGTTGGTTGCTATGTACAAGAGGGTTACATATTTATATTTGTACTCCTTTTATGAACTCTTGATAATTTGTCTTGGAGTAAACTTATTAGATCAATTAGGTAATTTTTTTTAATAGGTTTATATTTTATGCAGTAGTTATTTGTTATATTTATTAGTGATGGGACGATTATAAAATTTTGCCGATGACGATTAGAGTAAATATTGATGATGCCAATGAAGATGGCGATTATTTGAAAAAATGTATTTAAAAAAAATTTTCTCTTCTCTCTCTCTCTCTCTAAATTGATGCAATAAGTAGTTAATATTATATTATATATATTATAATATATATATATATAGTTATATATATATATATATATATAGATATATGTAATATATGTATATAATATATGATATAGATGCAGACAAATTGGATTTCCGTAATTAATAATTGTCTTATAAAAATTAAGTTTTGTATATTTGATGTGAAAACTTCGTAATAATTACGATCATTTTCCTATTTTTATTGCCATAAATTGTAAAGTGTTGTAACTTGGTTGTGCAATTGCCCTCAAAAAAGTGCTTGCTCATGTCTAATGTTTCTGTTAGCCTATTATTTCTAGCCCGCCAATCGAGAGTAGATAAAAACAATCAACTATCACTAGCGCACGACGCTTTATAAATTTTGTAAATAAACTTAATAGAGCTACAATAAAAACTAAAACGA
Source organism: Trachelipus rathkii (assembly GCA_015478945.1). NCBI lineage: Eukaryota > Metazoa > Arthropoda > Malacostraca > Isopoda > Trachelipodidae > Trachelipus > Trachelipus rathkii. The sequence goes on along the minus strand of JABUQX010049438.1, from coordinate 11,172 downwards.
AGTTATCTTTCAATTAATACAAGTACATAAAATAATAAGAAAATAATATAAAAATTAAAGTTGTTAAAGGATGAATAAAATCTATACTTTTCGTTAGGAAGGCTTAGACCCAGACTAAGTCCTTCCTGAACCGGTTAGGGGTACACAAATGTTAAAATATTCGAATTAACAATAAACGAAAAAATTATTTATAGTATTAATTTAATGACACAAACTTATATCTAGAAAAAAAAAATTAAAAAGTTGAAATTATGTAATATTTCATTCTCTGAGAAATAATAGGCCAGTATTTATAATAAAGCCCTAGGCGTACTCAACGCACGCACATTAATTGCGAATTTTTTAATTCAACTAATAACAATAAAAAGACTAATTGTGCATTCATACATAATAAAGCAAGAAAAAAATCGACAGATATTTAATTTTGAAAAAAGTTATATTTTTTCCTAGAAATATTATCCTTTTTGTCCGTTAAAACTAGGCTTACTAGTTTTTTTAAGCGCTTAGCCGACGGATGAAGCTATCTGTCCTTTATAAGGAAGCTAATTAGGCTAGTATTAAATCTGACCCAAAGGCCTATTTTTATTTAAATTAATTCCTTTTAAAAAACTAATTAATAATTTTATGTATTGATATTAATGGACAATTTTTATAGAAAGTTAGCCTACTTGGGTAATTGTGTAGTTTAAGTGAGTGTCAAGTGCTTTTACTACAATATAACTAATAAAACAGAGAAATAAAGTTTAATAATAATTAAATTTGTTTTTAAGTCATATTTTTTGTAGGAAAAATTTAATAATTGATAAAAAAAAAAAACAAAAAAAAAAAAAAAAAAAAAATGTATGATAACTTTTTATGTGTTATATTACAAATATAATGAACTTCAGACCTAGAAGCAGTGTTTGGGGTTAATTTAGCCCTAACGCGAGTGTTGTCAATTATTTTTTAAAAATTAAGTATCCACCGTCATAGGAAGTGAAAACTTTCATGTAGATTGAAAAATAATGGATCAATCATGCTTCAATCAATTCACTCAAAACTTTCTCTATCGTCGTTACATGGATGACTTCTTCTTAGTTTTCAAGGAGAAAAATCATGCAAATACGTGTAATATGTTAATGAGAAACAACAACATGAGAATCGTCATAGAACAGGAAGTAAATAAGTCAATATCCTTTCTAGATGCATATGTTACGCATAAGAACTACATATTTAAAACTTCTGTATTTAGAAAACCAACTTTTATACTTCTTGCTACAAACTATTTTAACGGTATTTCCCTCAAATTTATGCTATTGGTCTTAGATATAGAATATGTAAAACATTTAAAATTTGCTCTAATTGGCAAATTGTTTCACGCACACAGATGGATTTACCAAAACACTTTCACATTTTAATTTTTCAAAATTCCAAATGATATAAAGTATCATCGGGTGTCTCACCAATATCTTTAGAAACAATCTTCATCTTCCTACTGTACCTAAACAAAAAATAAACCTAAAACATTCTTATGTTGGATAACTTACATCTCAACTTTACAGAAAAATTCCCAGTTCTTAAAGCTACATATCCCTAATTCCAGTTTATTCTTATAAATCATAACTCCTTTACAATTTAAACAATCTTTATGAACAAAGAAGCTCTCACTTATGCTTCTCAGCATCCTCATCAAGTTATTTGCATATAATGTATGAGGTGTGTGTTGACTTTCAGTCTTGTAGTTGGGCTTTTCTTTTATGCCACTGCACAGGTTTGTCAGATTATTTATTCTTACAATTTCTCTATAGCTGTTTTTCGTCTCCATATCTAATTTATGTTCGTAAATTGTTTGCGACTTGCATGGCGCGAACATGAGTTAGTCCTTACCCCCTTAGTGTTTCTTCTTGTGTGGAAAAACAGTAATATAAACCATTAAAAATGACATTTAAAACCATGCACTACATAAAAACCCATTATAAAACAAAAACCATTGGTTATTTTAGGTTTTTAGGCAAAAACAATATCACGTAGGTTGCTGAAAAAAAATTGTTTTTTCCAACTCTACACACACACATATAATCACTCGTCCCCACAAACCACACCCTTTTCCCCTCCAACATGATATTTATATATTTTCTTTTATATATTTATATAATATCTATATATATATAATTTCTTTTATATTTCTCAATATTAGCTAAAATTGTCAAATTCATATTATTTCAAGACCAAGAAGATATATGATATCATGAATGAGCTGGGCGTTTAGCCCACCGAGTTGTGCCTATGAGTACGCACTTATCAGAATTACCGTAGGCTCGACTCAATAGGCGCATTAAGTAGTGACGCATAAACATTTTTTAAAAAGTCAGGGTACACAGCATTAGCTAGCACACTAATGATATTCTCATCTTGAGCTGACCTATAATCACGCGTCTAATTGAACAGTGAACTCAAAGCTTATTTTTTACCTCCATTAAAAGTGAAACTTTAGAAATGCATGTGAGCTAATACTTGTATCTTCTAAAAATCAAGTGTATTAAATGGACTTTAATATATTAATATATATTATATATTATATATATATATATTATTTATATTATATATTGATAAGACATTATATTAAATATATATAATAATATATATGAATATATAAATATAAGTTAGTAGTTATATATATATATGTAGATATTATAAGAGTGATATACACGTCCTAAAATATATTCATGCATAAAGCTCATTAGTATATATATATATATATAGGTTTAGTATAATTGAATTAATATATATAATATAGGGTTAGTAACTTATATGTAAATACATGTGTTACCAAAGAATGATAAGTAAATATCAGATATGAGTTTATTATAATTAGTTATTCTATATAACTAGTCAATAGGGTTCGTTAACTACAAATATACTAATTGGATCAACTATGGCGTCGTGGAAATTTGCAAAGCTTCTGAGCACAGAGCTCGTGCTGGACCTCCTAGGGGGGAAAACAGGACCACAAGGACATGATGAGAGGAAGAGGAGTGTAGATTTGTCTTACTGGTTGATTTTTAATTTAAGAGATACGAAAAAATTAATGAAATTTGTTTTTTACTTCCTTTCAAAGATCAAGATCCTTGGTCGATTATATAAAAGGATATATAATAGGCAAATAACTATGTAAATGTAGACGAACAGGCAACCGCCTGTGTGACGCGTGTCGGCATAAATTAACTTCCAGCTTAGGCGCTCAGGCGCATTGATTGACAAAAATATTAGGCGCATAGCGCTGAGCGATCTTGAGTCCGCTGGGAACATAGGCGGCATAGCGCTACTTCAAAAAAACAAGCTGTGATTGAGAGCCATGGCGCCCTCCTCAGCTTTAGAGATATAATGTATATAATTATAAGGTCTGAACTATACTATAGGTTAGTATATATATCCTATATAGTAGGTATGAATTAGTAATAGATTATATTTAGTAGTAATTTGGAAGTTGTATATAGTATAAATACAAAGCGTATATTTATATTACAGAGGATATTTTGATAATGCAAGGATAATTATTAGAGAGAGCATATACTATATATATATAAAAGATATCCATAATATAATAAGTATATATATATATAATATATATAGGTATTCATAAAAAGTTATTATATTTAAAGGGTATAATTATATAGTGATATATATAATATTTATTTAATTTAAGTAGTGTTTATTATTAATATATATATATATATGTAGGAATAGATAATAAGGCTCTAGGGTATATATTATTAGTAGTTATGATAGGAGTATATTAAACGTTACGTAAGTGACAGAGGGATCATGATTTGTATATAATAGATATACATATACTATATATTTAGCTAGTAATAAAAATAATAAATAGTATGCATTATCATTAATAGTAAATGCATTTAGAAGTAATGGAGGATGTGTGGATCAAAATTTAACATAACTTGAAATACAATAAATAATATATAATATAATATAAATAGATTGAAAAATGATATATATATATATAGATATTATTAGTAGAAGAAGAAATAAAATAATAATTTACTCTAGTCGTCAATGATTTTATGGCCACTATTTAATTAACAGTGTGTATAGTATAGTATAGTAAACATAAGTATAGTATATTTTACATAAGTGATAAGTATATACATAAGTAGCAGAAATATATATGAGAATAATAATAATTTTCTGTCAATTATTACTTCTGTGAAATGCACATAAATATAAGTGTATATCTTAATAATGGGGTTATTGATAATCTCCCCGTTAGTCGTGTAGTCCCTTATCCAACTTTACCTCCGTCCTAATAAGTATCTATTAAGCCAATAGGATTGTAACGTAGCCGGTATTATGATAGGCATTGCTGTAAAATGGTGGCGAATAGTAAAAGTGGTGTATTATTACTAAGACAACTATGATTGTTAAACAGTGCAATAGTGAAATAACCTTATAATAATGTTTCAATAATTGAATAGTGTAATTTTAGAATATTAAACTACTTAATTAAGTACAGGTAGTAGATAATATTAATGCAAGTGTAATGTGTTATGTTCTTTCCTTGGCATTTATTACAAATTTGTGCTGCAATTAATGGATGAGGTATCAATGTTAAAGAATTAAGATAGTATAAACAGGTAGGGAGATGGCAAGTGGTGAAGTGTGAATAGAAGATGGAGATATGTAATATATAAAAGAATGCAGCGTATATTAATATACCTATACTATATGATGGTTGAGTTATTCTATGTAAGAGTTATATTATGCATAGTTTATTGTATGTAGGTCGCCTGGCCACAGTAAGTAATATATAAATAAAACCCTACGTTTAACGATAATATAAGATACCTACCTAGTTTATATGAGTTACCAGTCGCTCAGTCTCGATGCAAGCCCTAGTGAGTGATGGATTTATTAATTTTTCATTTGTTATTGCGACCAGTTCTTACTTAAGGTAATGTAAGACGGGTCGACTGTCAAGGAAAGGTGGTACTATATTTACTTTTCGACTAAGTCATAATAATCTTATTTACTTTAACTTTTCTTAGATTATCAATTGTTAATGTGAGACGCACCTTACCCACCATATAAGGTATAGGTAGTTAGATAGTAATAATATATATTAATTAATATTATATATATATATAGTTTGAGTAAGGCTTCAGTTGATAAACTTGGCATTATTGAGGTAGCTATGTGTGGCAAGTTTTTTATCTAATTAATTTATATTATTAATATAATATATACTATAATATTATATATATTATATATATTATATCTATAATGTATATATATATAATATAATTAAATATTTATATTATATATAAGTATTATATATATTAATATTATAATAATATCATATATTTATATATATTATATATATATATATAATTAATATAATAATATATATAACTATTAAGCACGATATATCTAAACCTTGTATGTGAAGGGAAATATATACATAGTGTTGTCTAATGAAGTTCATAATCCATCCACAAAATTAAAGATGTAAATATAATATACTAATTAATATATATATATATAATATATATAATATTAATATTAATATTAATTAGGTATTATAGTGTAATACATAAGTAGAATGGAATAACATATATATCTTACTTCAGAAAACTTATATCCTATTTAATAAGAACTCAAATAGTTTACATATTATTATATAATAGACCCTAAATTATCCCTAGTAATAAAAAATAATAAATTAATTATAAATTAAATATATTAATATATATACATGTTAATATATATAATAATATATCTATACTCTATATATATTATATATTATTAATATATTTTATATATATATACTATATAATATATAATTTATATATATATATATATATATTTTATATATATAATATATAATATATATTATATATATATTAATAATATATTATATATATATTATAAATATATATATAATATTATATTATTATAGATATAAGTTATTATTATATAATTTTATATATATATCTACAATAATTATAATCAATATTAAATTATTATAAATATATATTATTTTTAATATATATAAGAACTCTTATAACAAGAAAGAAAAAATATATAACGTGCACATGTGTGCTTGGTGTCTGTGTGCAGGAACACTGATGAAACCAAATGTGTACATAATTAGTGATAATAATTATATATCCTAAATTTATTTTTACGTTTATTTTAGGTATATAGCTATCTTTTCGTATATCTTAAACATTATCAAACACTTTATCCTTTCATATAAATTAATTTATTAGTTTGTGCATATTAAATTAAAAATCTAGCTATTTAAATAAAAAAAAATATGATTTTTTATTAAAGTCTTTTAAGTTTTACGAATACCCTCACAAATTTATATCCACGAATCCATATAATATTATATATCGTTATATTATTTTCTATATTGAGAACTGATTTGATGTTTATTGAGAAAAATAATTAATATATATATATAATGTCTTACTAACATATTTCTGAAAACTCTCGACGAACATTTTCTATTATTAACTATCTCGTTGTCCTGTGACGTCTACAGCAGAAAAATCCACAAAGCGGAATATAGGGATATGAAAACAAATAAGAGTTGAATACACAAGCTAACTTCATTACCTATATACATGTAATTATAGTATTTCATTACACTAAGTTTAAATTAAAGGATAAATATATATATATCATTAGTATATATAATACCTACCTTATACGTATGATAAAGCTAATTATAATATATATAAACAATATTAACATAAATATAATAAATATAGAAATAATAAGCGAACTATATAAGTAATAATTTATAATAAGATCATTATAATATACTCTATTTTTATAAACTAAGTATGAGAAACAATGCTCACAAGAGGTGAATTACTAACATGCCACCGTAGACTCGCAAGGAGTTAAACAATGAGGAGTTCCAACTCTCAAGAGCATACCAGGACCACAACAAATAGGTGTTTATGGGTTAGGCTATTTCTCACTCCTCCCCCTACCAGGGAGTGTCTTCTCGCCTCAGGAAACCACCCCGCTTTTTTCCTTTGTAGATTTTCCGGTTGAAGCTCTTCGATTTTGTGCTTGAATTAGATATCACGCAGGTTGTCCTCCGCCCATTCCCTACCGGAGTCTTGATGGCTCATGGAAGAGAGCGTCCCTCGGTCCTCCCAACGTTCTCACTCATATCTCAAGGCTCGAGAGACCTCTCTCCCCCAATATGTGATCCCTCCACTACCTTGGAAAAATTGATTTGATTATCATCGTGGACTCATTAAATACTACGACATACTAGTAATATAGAAACTTTAATACTAGTATATTATTACTACAAAATATTGTATGATCATAACCTTTTATATAATTTTTATTTCATATTTCACTTGTGTTAAGTTCATCTTAATATATAAGTCATATATATATATTATATATATATATAATAATAATATTATAATAATTATATTAATATATTAATATTAATTATATATATAAATAGTATATTATATATATAATATATTAATAATAATAGTAGTATATATTATTTATCATATATATATATTAATATATATATAAATATATTATTAATATATATATATTGAAATATTATAATATATAATAATTATTAAATTATAATATAATTATTATATATATATATATATATAATAAATTATTTATTTAATACAATATTATTTACTATATATATATACTGATACCACAACCACTCACTATATAGATAAGTGTACAGAGGCTCTACCTATTATATTATCAGGTATATGAGGAGTATAGTATATAGGTAGTATATTATGTACTACAGCTAAATATAATTTATCATGCTCGCTTAGACGCAAATTACATGCTAGATGTATTAGCACAGACTGACAGTAGCTATATTAAAAGTGATGGTAGAGATAATAAAGTATTATCAAGCCATAGGAATAACACAGAAGAATAGTAATAAGTAAGAATTCTTTACTACATGAAATATAGAATCATATGTATAGGCAGAAGGTAAAAAGAAGGGACAAGTCAACCTCAATATGTACGATTAATTAACTTAGTGCTATCTGAGAATAATTATATACCAATTATTACTACAGAATAAAATACTCAGTTGCGTACAAGAATCACATAATAGCTAACCTACTACTACTGATTGTGACTTAACGAGGGCGTCGTAATAAGGTTATAAGCTGCGTATTACGCGTATAAAGTAGGTAAGTTTCTCCAATCGATAACACTGCGACTAGTGTTATATATATGTAGTACCTGATTAAGTTAAATGAAGATTTAAATATAATATAACCAAATATATACTACTCATCAGTACTGCACCGGTGCTCTCTAATAAAGAATAATAATATATAATATATTAATCATAGTAATTAAGGTCAAGTGTAACGTGATATGATTAAATAATAGATACAGATATATCAAGTTTATATAATTAGTCAACTATTTGGCGTTATATGACTATCGACTCTGTCTACATATAAGTCCGTGAGGTTTGAATAAACTACAGAGCCCCCCCTTAACCCCCCCCAGATATGTTAGTGAGAACAGTACTCCATACAAGGCGCAGGATGAGGACCCTATGTTATAGACTGGTTATATAGTTAAAACTGAGAAGATATAGGTAATAATATAAAAATATCTCGCTATAGTATATAAGTATTAAAACTCAGTGATATTACATTCCAGTTTTCTTGAGGCCGCTATATATACCTATGACTAATCCATTTGATGATTAGTTGTGATCGCACTTACTTGAGTTTACAAGAGTACCAATTACTAGTTTGTGCTATTAATGTTATATAGATGAGGCGCTAAACATTGATGTTTGGTATGTTACCACTCTAGTATCACCATGCGTAGAGACGTAACCGCCGCACGGAGCGGTTCGGATACACCACGACAGTATATGAGAGACCACTGCTCTAGAGGAGGTCATTGAAGGTTGGTATTTAGCATTATATAGTGTAAGAGGAGCGTAAACGATATAGAACGTTAAGTTTTTACTCGATAACGTGTTGAGACTTGAATTTCACAAGGTTCAGTTACACTACCTCCACACCGGATAATTATTCTATCTAGTAATAATAAATGTTTTCATCTCACGTATGCGTGAATGTGCTGATCTAGAAATCTACTCTCCTCGTTAATGCTTTAAGACAGTAATAACGTCTCTGAAGTAATAATGCAGTACTAGATATTAACGCAGACTCAATGCAAGTATATCGTTATTAGTATTACTTAAGTTAGATAATTAGTAAATTTATATAGTATTGGTAAAGTGTTATTTATATATTTAGTTATGATTAACATGGTTATTATTTAAAGATTTGTTTAATATTATTAATGTTTATAATAATTAATATATATTAGTGCACCTATATGCTATAAGCAGACCTCAATATAATGTAGCTAAAACCTAACAGGATATAAGGGGTGAAGGTTGAGTTCTTTTTCTTATCATTATATATATATACTATTATTATATAGGTTTACATATTTCTTATATAGTGACCAGTTGCCCCACCAAGTTTCTCGCGTCTATTCTTTGATTAACTCACCCTGTATATATATGTAATAAGTATATACTTATTGATACTAGGTCTTGACACGTTAGTGTGTAAATTATGACATAAATTAGTAATGGTATTTTATACTATAATGAAAGGTTTTAAATTAAAAAATTAACATTTTCTAAGGGGCGAAGCTAGAAGTTTTAAAAGTAATATATTAATATTTTTTATTAGTTGCATATTTGTAATCGACACATAACCGCTGTGTTTGTGCAGCTGGCCGTGTGGTAGTGTGAAATCTAGCGCAATCATACATAACGAAAGTTAGGCACCTGGATTTTCATCGTTAGTCGGCGCGTAGCAGTTTTGTCTCTTAGTTAGTGGTAGCATACTTGGAGAAGAGGCTCAAATTACTCAAGGGTCCACTCGCGTAATCTCGTGAAACCGAGTTTGAAAATATATTTTTAATGGGTAACTTGTTCTTATTATCTGGTAATATCGGTCTCCAATGTCAAAAAATTAATTTCTCTTAGATGAGATTGCTCCCCGTATTTCATTTTAACTTAAGCATATAATAAATATCACAGTTAAAGATTGACTCTCTTGTAAATTAGTTACTGGATAACCTAACGTAACATACAAATCATACATCCTACACCTACACTCAGTCACCTAAACACTAACAAACTAAGTATATTATACATATATAATATATTATATAATATATATTATTATATATATATATAATTATATATATATATATATATTATATATATTATTATTATGATTATATAGTATAGTAATATATATATATATATATATATATATAATATATATAATATATATATATTTATATATATATAATATGATAAAATATAATTAATATATATATATATATATTATATATATATATATATATATATATATATATATATATATATATATATAATATTATATATATATACTAATATAGTATATCATATATAATATATATATATATATATATATATTATATATATATATATATATATATGATTATATTAATTTATATATTATTAATATTATCATAATTGTATATATTTAAGTATATATATTATATATATATTATATATAGTATATATACTATATTATATATATATTAATATATATAGTATATAAAATATTATATCGTATTATATAATATATATATGTATATAATATAATATCTATATATAATATATAATAATAATATATATATTATATAGTAACGTAACGTAACCTAACCTATAAATATCACTACTACTTACCCAACCTAACTCATACTATGTAATCGCTCATTTCGCCCCTAGTAGTTAACATCTATTTATGTATCTTAGAGGCTACCTGAGTGCGAATTTTTTTATTTTCAGCCGACCCACTCACTCACTTTCCGTAGTTGCTCGATTATATATAAGTTATAATACTATTTTATCCATATATATATTATAATATATTATAATATATATATATAGTATTAATATATATATATATATATATATTATATTAATTTATTTATTTATTTATTTATTTATTTTATATTATTATATTTATTATATATTTATTTATTATTATATATATTATATATATAATTTTAATATATATAATTAATTATTATTTATATATTTATTTATTT
>JABUQX010049437.1:87500-109697 GCA_015478945.1 Trachelipus rathkii | reverse complement strand
TAAAAGAGATACGTGTTATTACGGGAAAGTTAGGTTATATTAGTAGTAATATATAACTATTATAACAGGCACATAAACTCTACATATTAATATAACTACTAATATTATAGATATTATATACCGTTATAAGAATATAATTAAAATAAGTATAATAGTGTTAGTTGGATACATTAATATATATATATTAATACTAGAGTTTATAGAGGATGTAAATTATTACTTCTTAGCTTCCAGTTTTAACCGTGTACCGTAGAAAAAATTTCATTCTTGAAAGTTTCTCTAGACAGGAGTGATTGACAATCATAAAGCCATATCCTTAACTAGTGAGTTCACGAGTTAGACAAAAGGACTGGGCGTCCCATTCGCATACATATATACGATATATTAAAGATAATGACAAGATGTTTAAGAGTTTTATATAAGGCCGCGGATGTTGGTGGAAATAGTATTACTTGTATATATTATAGAAAGTACCCGCATCTACGATATAGTATTATCAACACTACGTTGACCAATTATCTATCAAATATTATTATATAATTATATATTTATTATATTATATACACACGCATTATTATATAGTATTATAGTATATATATATATATAATTATTATATGGCAAGTTTCGACTTTCATAGAGCGGCAAGATCGAAGCAACATAAACTAAAATATATCAAATAATAACGTTTAAATATATTAAAATGAATAACAATAAAATTATTATTAAAACGAGATAATATAACGAGGTGATAAATATAATATAGACGTTTCTGAAGTTTCGTACAAATGACCTATATATAATAAATTAAAATTAATAGTTTAATATTTATATAATATAATCTAATATTATAAAATTATTATTATAAATAAATTATTCAATAATATTTGTAGTTTATATAATATAAAAACTTTTATAGGTATAATTTATATTAAAAAAACTAGTCTCAACACCAGGACCCGTATTTACCTAATCAAATCCGATTCCTCGCAATCTAACAATCTAAAAATACGTGTAAGGAAGGTTACAGCGAATAACACTGGTCTAGGAACACAAGACTAGCTCATACTTAAAGGCAACAATCCAGCTAATTTGGACCTTCATACCACACAATTATGACATAAAGACGGAGAACATTAACAATCTAAATATAAAACCAATACACAATAACAATATGTATCTGTCTACGGGATTCATACCACAAAACTATCGCAGTTTAACAGATAATACAAATACTTGTAAATCAATACATGGTTAAACCTTACATGGAATTAGTATTATCGATGATGGTAATTCTGTATTATATAAAGTTATTTTTTTGAATAACTACATAAACTACTTTTAAAAATAACCTAATGAGCAAGCAAATAAGGTGGTGAGAACCTGGTTTAGACCTCCTTATTTTAATAATACTCTCGCCAGATTTTAGAGGGATAGGGTGGACCAATTTCAATCCCCTTTAACCGGCCAATCTCACACTATTAATTCTGCCTCGGCCATTTAAAATAAAATGAGGTAAATAAATATATATATCTAAAAATAATACCTATCTTATTAAGCTAAACACAGTAGAAGTATGAATAATAAAGAGTAAAAGAATAATATAAATAATAAAAATTATAAAATAATAAATAATACAATAATACTATTAATGGTTCACACTTTATTTAAAAGATTTATCAATCTATTATTAATGAGTAAACAGATGTGATTTTTAAGATAGAGTAATAAAATATTATTCTCTATTAATTTTAACTTTATTATAATATTTAATTAAAAGGTAGCGTGATATATATATATATGCGTATTTATAAATATATAAGTTATTAATAAATATATATATAATATTATTATATATTAAATAAATTTAATATATTATTAATGATGACGATGAGAATAAGGTACAAAATTCTCCAGTTCTAATGTTTACTTGTATCCAACCTATGAACTAACAAAGGGGTTAAATCATAACATATTCCTCCCGGGAATAAACTGCCTACCAGGCTATATCCGGCATATAACCGGTGAAAAATGTATGAGGACATATGTCTTTTATGCTTAGAGACTCTAATTATGCTCTTGTATATTTATCTAAACGAGGTAATAAATGGATCAAACAACAAAAGTTATTATTTAGTATCATTAAATTGCACAATTGAGCTATCTTCATGCGTTTATCATAAGGGTTACTAATATAAGGCTAATGATGTAGTGCACAGCAAAAAAACTTGAGTGCTCTCCTAGTGAATACGCGCATTCTGAGGTCATGGAAATTTAAAGACACCAATTTACCATTTGTTAATTGAGTGTTATCCCAAGAAAAAAACAGGTGTAACATCACGCCCCAGACAGCACGAGCGGTTATATATATACTTGAAGGTAGTATATATAATATTTATATAATATAATATATTAATATATATAGTATATATATGAATTATATATATAGTATATAATATATATATATAGTATATATATATATAGTATATATATAGTATAGTATTTATATAATATCAAGTATATATATATATGTAGTAATACACATATACAGGATAATTCAATATAACATATATCACAAAACAGCTTGTATTTAACATCACAGATAAAAATTATGAAAAATATAACAAACAAAGTAACACCTTAGCTTTCGCCTAAGACAATCAAAGGCCTCTGCCCGATGGAATGACAAGAATATTAAAAAGAATAAAAAAAGTTAAATGAAATATTGTTTAATTTAGTTGGCCGTCCCTCTTCTTCACATCATCCTTGAGGCATCCTGAATTTAGGAGTAAAGAATTTTGAATAATGTGAAGGCTTCACTGTTCGCCCCGTATTTTAATTAAAATTATCAAGTAATTAGGTAAAATATATTATATTTGACGATGTCAGTTTTTTTCCTCTTCATAACTTGACTTGAATGTATTTACAAATGGAGAATAACCGGAATTTATATTTAGTTGATTTTATGGTCGTGGCAGGTTCGATGAGGACTTGGGTTAAAGCTGAAGTGTAGTTGAGAGTCCTTTGATAAGAATCATGTTTAGTGTTGTTTAAAACCTCAGTCTGGTAGAATCATTAGTCTCGGCGATGTAAACAGATGGACAGTCCTAGCAGGGAATTTTTTATAAATGCATTGCTTTTGATAAGTATTAATTTTAGGGGGTTTTAAAACTTTTTTCAAGGGATTGTATTAATTTTTAATTAAGCGAATACTTTTGGGAAGATGTTCTTTTGTTAAATTGATGATTTTAAATTATAAGAAATGGGGAAGATAAGAATACAAAGAAGGTGGTGTGAAGGAAATGAAGGGTAACTATTATAGAATTTTTGTTTGGAACTTTAGCGAAAATGCTGAAATTAATGACATAAACAGGAGGATATGTTTTTAGGGTTTGATGAAGTAGAAAATAAGAGAATTGGTTTACCCTGTTGAGAGAATATAGGGGAGAAGGGCAAAACTCGATTGTGGGCTCTAAGAATAAGAGGAGGCAGTTAGTGTGCTAATTTTTTGTGTTTATATGTATGAAGAGGTCGAAAACCATGGTATATTAAGAGGAGGAGAAGTGGGGTTTTTTTCTGTAAGACATAGAAAGGATAGCGATGTTAAAGAGTTTTTCTCCATGAAATTTAAAGTAATCAAGAAAAAGGTAGACGAAGTAGTTAAGAGGTAATTTCATTGGCTGTTGGAAGGAGATTGAGAGGGAATGAAATGTTATTGGATATGTTGTAACAAAAAAATGAAATTAATATTTGAATGTCATTTGGAAGTGGGCGCCAGAAACGAACACGTCGTCCTCCACATAAACAAGCCATGGTGGGCCATTAGAAAGAGAAGGGTGATGGAATAAGTATAGTGGTGTTCAAGAAGGAGTTTGCCATAAAATATTGCTTTAAAGTGGCAGTAAGGGACGAACCCATTGGAAGAGCCAATAATAGTTTGTTTGTAAAAGAAGAATTTGTAAAAGGGTAAAGAAACTGTGATTAGTGTGAGAGAAATAAGTTGCTTAAGATGAGGGAGAGAAGGATAATTTAAGTGATGTTAATGTTCTATGAGTATAGTTTTCTGGTAAGTTTAGAGTAAATGGGACTAGGTACGGAGTGAAAAAAGGAGAGGTGACGTCAAAGCTAAAAAATTGGTGTGTGGAAGGATTTAGTGTATGAATACGTTGTATTGAAATCTTCTGTATTGTTGAGATGGGAAGGTGAAATTTTTGCTGATAAATATGTTTTAATATTGAGAAGAATATCGTATGGAAAGTTTTAAGTAGTGCAATTAGTATTGGAAATGGTAGGGGGCGTATGGTGGATTAGGGGCTTGTTGAATCTTTGTGCAAGCTCATAGAAGTTGGCAGATCAGTCTATGTACACCTTAATTTTTATTATATTAATAGAATATAATATTAATATAATACTTTTTCTTTTTCAAAAAGCAATTTATTTTTATAATTATATATTTATTTATTATAATTTATATATTTTTTAATATATTATTTATACTAAATAAATATTATATATTATATTGATATAATTTCTTGTATTATATATATTATTGGTATTATATAATATGTATATTATGTAGTATCAATTATTATTAGTCATATATATTTATACAGGTATATAGTATATATAATATATAAATTGAATATATATTATAATGTATATGTATATATATATATGTTACTATATATATATTAATATAACTAGGTATATACTAGTATATATATATACTATAATATATGTAATTATATATTTATGATATAGTAATTATTAGTAGTAGTATAATATATTATATATATGTATATAATTATATATTATTATATATATATATATATAATAATAATACTAATAACACATTTTAATCTAAATATAAACTAGTATATTATATATTATTATATATTATTATATTATATAACTATATATTATTATATTAATATATAAATATATAATATTATTATTAATTATATACATTACTTTTATTCTTACTTAACATCTGTGAAAACGAGACTCCCTTATAAAATTAAATATAATATTATTTTATACTTTCAAAATTATTGTATATTATATTAATGTTAATTTAATATTAAATAGTTTTATTACCTATTATTTATCATTATATAATATATCGTAATTATTAAATTTAATAATTCGATGAAATTAATATAAATATTTTAAGATAATAATTGATTCAAACAGTCATTCATCAATTATATTTTAAACTCCGATTTCCTTAAAAATATCAGGCAGTTTTGTATACATGTAATTATTTTTGTCTATAAAATATAATTTGGTTCACTTAATTATACTAATATTTTTAGGTGACATAACGTTAAACATAAATAGGCTACCAGCGCTTACAGTTGAAAATTTTCGGCAGACCCTCAGGCCTACACTCCACCAAACGGACCGCTCTACGGAACCTTATAACCAATATGCCCGCCCCGCAATAAAGCCAGTGCCACCAAGCGGATACCGAGATCTCGAGAAAAGAGAGTCTATACTTACATCTTTTCACGTTGTGTATTCTATATAAAGCGGGCTTTGCCGCATTATTTACCGACATGGCGCTATCACCGGATTAGTCTCAATCGTAGACCGTTACTACTATATTGGATTTCCTATCCCTTGACGTGGTGTCATTATTTACGGATAGTTAATTTATTGATAGATTCGATAAAATGAATTCGAATAATAATTAAAATATATATGTTCATATATTATATAATATCAAGTAACTCATAACACTATTATATATCACTCTGCTTTTATAAAGCGATATATTTTCTTCAGAGTATTTTATCTGCACCATTTAATACAACTCAATATAGATAACGTACTAATTTTCTCGCATATTATTAATATTTAGTCGTGGGAGATTTTGAGAAAGGTTCAACATCCTCCACCACTACTTTTTGGGAGATAATTGTATAATTATTATATAGTTATATTGATATTAATTCTTATCTGTCTAGCTCTCAATTTATTAAAATACTTTAGATATAACAATCACCACGCCTCGATACTTATAGGAAAGAGCATGAGATATAGTTCTTACCCGGTGAATAGTAAATATTTATAGGTAGAAATTATTATATGAGCTTGTATTATGTTTCATATATTATTATATATATATATTTATTATTATATATATATATATATTAATATAATATATATATAAGGTTAATATAATATTATAATATATATTCAGTTGATATATATATTATAGTATTATATATATATGATATATATAATATATTGAATTTTATTATATATATATAATTATATTATATATATTTAATTATATTAATTATATTTATGATATATTAATATATTTATTAATATATTATTTATTACTATTATATATTAATTTAAATATATTTATATATATATATTATTATATTTAGATTGACATTGTTTTTATTCATCGTTTACATTAAGGGTAACTGCAAATCGCGTAATCAAATTAAAACGACACTGTTAATGTATTCCTAGAGGGAAATAATTAATTTTTAATATCAATCATTACTAATGTACAACCTATCCTTATTCTACAATTCGATAAAGTTGGCACAATTGATCTTGTATATCTTCACGCCGCTCTACTTCTAAGGTACGCGAGACTATATCTCAGGGCATTCACCTGTATTCGTCTCGCATGTTACTCTCACCTATTTTGAGTGGCAGGGAGACATACGAATTTGCCCACATCGGAGTCCTTCGTGTCGTAGATAGTTCCGGACTATATGGACGGTGGTAGTTGGGTTGGCTCTCCAAACTACCACTTAACTTTCTATTTGCTAGAATTTGCTATAATTTTCACAGCCCCTAGTCGAATCCAAGATCCGTGTTATGGCCGTAAGGGGTCGCTTCTATCTTTCGGCGAAAAGTGTTGTGAACGTATGGTACATGGATATGTTAGGAGATGTTAGTATGCCTACAGACGAAGAGGAGAGAGGTAGGAGTGTGTTTTAGAAAAGGGATATTTGACTTTACTCGCAAGTGACTGGAGTCAAAGAGTTGAAATAGGAAACAATGAGAAGTAAGGTTGTGTTGGTTGTGAGAGTACTGTGTCTCTTGCTTGTGTTTAAAAAGGACACGTGAGTATAGTGGAGTTGTAATAGTAACAAGAATGAGAACTTACGCGATCGTACAGAACTAGTGTGTTGTATGTATATAAATAGAGAGTATTCGTGAATCATATTAGAGATTGCTTACATGCGTATAACTAAGTTGAGAGAGAGCGTATCTTGTGGTTGCTCAAAACAGTATGGTCCATACAAAGTAAATATTATTTGTATAGAAGAGAAGTTGCGTTATAGTAGGAGAGCTATTAAATCATAATGTCTTACACGTAGTTATGCGTATTTCAGTTTCCAGCATTGCATGCTGTCCAATCACAATGAGGCAGGAATCGCATGATGATATTATATATATATATATAATTTTCTTAATTATATATATATATATTTTATATTATTTATTAGTACTATGTATCTGGCCTGGTTCATATATAATATGACTATTTAATATAGGAGATAATGAAATTCTTTACGTATACTATACTTTATATATATAATTAACCTGATAAGCTAGATATATTATTCATACATCACTTGATGAAAGAGAAATCGATAGAAAATATATCACAATAGTAATTGTAATTAACCTCATTTATAAACTACTTTCTAGTAGTAATGTACTAGAGTAATCAAGTTATATCACTTATGTTTTGATTTTTTGTTATTGTGTGTTTTTTTTCTCAATTTCTTATAATGATTTTATTTAGAAGAATTAAATAAGTTTCTTTGAATAGTTCATCATTTACTTTATATTATATCCTAGATGAATGTTATTATATATTGATGTTTAACCTTTATTGTAGTTCACTATATTTAATATTTTTTTTTTTATTTTACTCAATAATTGATCTAGGTAATATTTAATAATTATGGAAATATATTTAGTAATTGGAAGTATTTGAATTAGTATTGTATAAGAGCTACCTCATTTATACCCATTTGTGTTTACCCTATATTTAAAAGGTAACACCATATAGTCACTATTATAAAAGACCATTAACTTATATAGTTGTATTTTAGATTATATATATATTCTTAATAAATTTGATGTAGATTATTTTAAAATTATAATAATTTTAACGTATATTATATATTTATATATATTTAATCACATTAGTTTGATATATATATTATATAACTATGTATCTCTATTATATATATTAATATTATGTATATATAAAAAATATATGAAATAGAATTTATATTTATAATGTTATATATTAGTTAAATTTATCTAATCTTAATTAAGATAATTAAATAATATATATATATTATATATATATTAAATATATATATATTTATATAATTATAATTAATATATATACTATTATATTATTATATTATTTTAATATATATATTATTTAATATTTAATTATAATTAATATATATATATTATAATAATAATATATATTATAGTAATATATTTATTAATTAATAATTATATAATTATAGTATTAGTCATTTATATTATTATATATATATATATATATTTTTATATATATATTATTGTTAATATATTTAATTATTATAACTCAATATATGTCTGTGTGTGATATTATTTAATTTAAACTAGTATTAGATGATAATTATCTTTTCATTATATAATATATAATTATATATATATATTATATAATAATTATATATATTTATTAATAATATTATATGATAAATAATATAATATTATATTTATATATTAATATTAATATATATATAATATATTAATATAATTAATATTATTATATATATTATAATATATTTTATAATTGTTTGAGTGGTACTTCATATGTATAAATCAAAAGATTATAATATATATATTCAATTTTTGAATCGTTTTGAATGTTAAATAATTATTTTTTACATACTAATAAAAATATTTATTTTGATTTTCTAAATTGAATTCTGTAAGAACTTTATTTTTTGACTTAGGTAGTTAGTATAATATAATTATAAATATTATGTAAAATAGTATTATTGATAGAGTACCACATTTATTGCGACTAATTATAAAAGAATAAGTTTATTAGTCGTCGTATGCTTCACTAGTTATAGTTAAATAATAAATATAATACTGTATAGTCATGGGTTGTTCGATTAATTGGGATAGAGACTGTTACAAAATGGTGTTTGGTTTGTATATTTTTGACATGATACATAATATTATTTTTAAGCACTGGTTAGCTACGTTGCCAATGAATTTGAGTGGCTGAGAAAGTCAAATGAATATATTCACTTTTTTTTTATATCTAATTAAATACGAATGCATGCAAATACAGATTTATCATAAATATCTCTAAAAAGAATTGTCTATACAATATCAAACATGTTGATATAAACTGACAATATTAAGATGTCGGAACAATTGTTCTATATATGTGTATTTACAAAATTTAACCCATAAAACAATCTAATGGATTATTCATTAAGGATACTTTAATTTTCGGGTGAGATCTTGATTTGTTGAAAATCAATTATATAATTTAACAGAGGATGGCACGGAAAGATGTCCAATCCGAGAATCGCAAAAGCTGAGTTATAGACGATGCACTTGGGAATGTTATGCAAAATCACTCATCTAATTATGATAATTTATTTTAATCAATTGGTATTACAATGTTTTGTTAATTAGGACACTCTCTTATGTATATTAATATGTCAATTCTAGCAAATTTGATGTGCAGAGACATATAAGAGAGATATTGGCACGCCTGTTTACGAGCAGCATTCTTAGTACATATATTGAGAGAGAATTATTATAACGTTTTTCTAGGTAATTATAATCTGTGAATAACTATAAGCACTAAAACCTGGAATCATATGTTTCAGTTAGGCCCGTGAATATTCTATCTAGATGAAGAATGATAATACGTATCATGAGTATAAAATGGTAAGTGAGGAACATATCTGAACATCACAGAATTGTATCATCTATCGTATGGGTAATTGACTACGAGCATGAGACCTATAAATACTCACTATCTACTAATATATACGTTTGGTGTTATTACACACAACAAGTTGTGAACGTAAAACAAAGAAGTAAAAGAAGAGTCTTTATAAATTATATATTAAAAGAATATTTAAATTTGAAATATAGAGAGATAATATATTATAGGAATAAGTGAAATACATAGTTAGGACCTATAGTATTTACGCGTGTACATATGTACATGACGAGTGATCGAGATTAGCAGTAGGAGGTGGACAGCTAATGGACATAAGCTTCTCACACCAACCGTCTATATACGTTCAACTCAATATATAAATATGAAATATGACGCAAGGATGATGTTATCGTGTATCTAAATAGCACGATATCACGCAAGTATTTTATATATAAAACAGACCACAGACAAAAAATTTGTTACCCAGCGTAACCTAAACAAGTTTAAGATGTAACAGTTTCGTGGGATTTTAAGAGAGTTCTGTAAGAATGCCTAATTTAATATGATAGACCATATGCCAACTTATCTTAAAGAGGAACTGAGGTCTTTCCAATCATCTTAGTGTGCCCTGTATATATTGGTGAGATAATAAGGGTCAGCACTTACAGCAAAGTATATGCTATAAGATGCAACGGGACCAAAATAGAAAGAAACACTATCTCCATCTTCTCTGATTAGATGACTTAATATATATTTGAGTTTTATTTTTATTTAAGAATAATTTTCGTAACAGTAAATTTAAATAGCTTTATATTTGCATGGTTATAATCAGAAACGAGTGTTAAGGAGGATATACAAGGTCGAATATGTTATATGAGACCACGAGACACACTATTTATTATACTCTTAGTAATAGCGTGAGAGATAAGAAGAAGAATTAGTGTTTAGAGTTCGTGATGAGGGTTTATCTTACTGATGAAGATCGCGGGTGATATTAAAATAACTTTATTATGGTCAGGAAAGTGGTATTTACAAACGATATAATTTTGAGACTCGACCTAGAAGCAGGGTCGCGGTGTCTATCAAATTAATCACTATAACAGGTAATAGAAATAGCGCTCTCAACTGAGATGCGGGAGAGTATATTTCTTGATAAACATCTATGATAAGGAGTATATAGTAAGGAATAATGTAAATAGTATAAATATGAGAGACAGGAGAAGTGAATACACGTAATATCTTCACGGAAGAGAGAGATCTAAGGTAGACGGCATATCAGTCAATATCTAAATTTAAACGTAATTCGTGTTCTGATGCAGGCATGATTACTTGCTAGACACCCTTCACATGTACCGTAAGCACATTGCGGTTGAGTGAAAGTACTTAAGATAACCGTCTAACTCTGCCGATGAGCAGATGAAATTTCCCTCGGTTTGGCCAAAACACAAGGTGAGTGTGGAGGCACAACAGTGTATGACAAGTAATTTCCGATGTTCTCAGTAAACACTCATATGTATAAAGTTTGATGTTAAATTCTTATATGTACTTTTGGTAATATCAATAGAATTTTTCCTAAGAGAGCCTCTGGCATATGCCGACATATTGAGTGTTCCGACTACTTATGGATATTTGAGCATAATATATTGATGTATGAGAGATCAAATAGATTTATAGTCTTTCCCTTAGAAGTTGGCAGATTATCCAAACGAGACTGTGGCAGTATCGTATTTTAGGAATTTTAGGGTTATCGCACCCAGTTGTGTTAAAATCCTTTGAGAGAGTACGTTTATGGCTACCCCATTCTGGGATTAAATGAAGTCAATGCTGAAAAAAATCGATTATTCCAGGAGCATTGAGAACCTAGAATGTAAGTACCACACACAGCCACGAGCGCAAACCGAGCATAATATTAAAATATGACGTTTGAACATCATTACAATTGGAGAAATTATCAGCCAAGGCTATATTTGATATATTTGCTTCTAACATCGAAGAAAATGTATAATTAATAATATCCTCACAGAGAGCATGATTAATGATACTGACGGACTCATTCATGGATAAACCATTACTGGTATATATTAATCGGTAATTGAATTAGAGGTGTTATGTGGGATAATTTCTATAACATTGCTTGCCGAAGCTAGCGTGATGTGTTATACTAATGTAGTCTAATGCCCAACGACGCATACGAAAAAGTACAAAATCCTCACCTCTATGACATTTGTAGCACGTGGAGCGATAGGTCTTGAAACTGGTATCCGGTAATACGAGTCAGAGCTCTCGAGTTTATGCCATTGTCATATTAAAATTAGGGAGCAAGTGACTACCTTCCTCCTTAGATGTAGTTTGTGACAAAAGAGATCGAAATCATCCTACTATTAATATTGATCATTGAGACAGAGAGGTGAATTTGTGGAGTAAGAGTAATTAACCATACTACGGACTATATTGGTGAGTATTATGTATTGCCTCTAGACATAGGTTTATTACTCAGGCCCTCATACGAGATCAAGTAAATCATTTAATATAAAAGAGGAAGATTCAAGACATATTAGTTATAACTGGATGACACGGGCTCGCGTTAGACGATCGAGATTCGGTTATCGATGGGAGCAGGAGGGAGGTCGGGCTCGGCACATATATTCTGGGACGAGAGGTTCCAATAAAGTGTGTCACTCAATTGAGATGACGAGTGAGTATTTTCAGTAAAGATGGATGGACCCACCTTTAGCATAACACTATATATCACTATAGAGACAGAAGAGCAAGTCGCGTAGCACACAAGGTCTGACGAGTGATGCCAACGGACGATAATTGGCTTAGAGCATGGCTCTATATTGATTACACACTGCAAAGTAGCACATCGCGAGCTCAAAAACACGTATATTGCACTGATGTTATACTATTACCCATGTAATACACGCTCGCATGGGAAACAATCTAAGGTATATGGATAAATTTGAGTTTGTGGTTGTGATAAGTTCGGTATCACCACACATAGTAGCATGCAGATATGGTGCAATTTTTAATAATACAGTGGAGACACTGTTAAAAGAATAATTTTGAGGTAAAGGGAAACGAGAGTTCAGCAGACTTAAAGACTACATATATTAAAAAGATCTAAGGGAAGTGGAAAAAAACTACGCCTCACACCCTCAAACCTAAAAAGACATAAGAAAGATATAATATATTTACAACTCTAGCGAGAGGTAGCTCATTATAAGCAATGGTCTGGAGTATAAACAAATACTTTATTCAGTATATTGTTCTATAGCATAAAAAGATATGAGATTAAATCTCCAGGTTGCTATTGGATCCGAATTATTAATATAGAGTGCATTAATTTACAAGTTCCGTGAGCTAACTGATGTGACCAATTAAGAAAAAACCAAGTCTATTGTAAGGTATATTATTGTAGAGTATGAGTGAAGGAGATTTCAGTTTTCTACTTGTTCAAATTTGATATTGGTATTGTATCACACTATATTAAACACGATAACACTTTGAATATATATATCTCACGGGAGAATAATTAAGTTGTAGTTATAAATAGTGATTTAGCTAATTGCAAAGGTGAGGGAATAGCTACCTTATATATGTTGAGTTGAGACTGTGACTCGAGGATTAAAATCTGTTTTTAGTTATTCCAATATACCATATATAATGCGGGCGTTAGCTAGGTTGTAAAATGCAGAGTACGAATGGTACTGATATGTGCCTTTTCCACATATATATATTCGTAAACCTATATATATAGAGATTGGCTAACGATGTATAAAAAGTTTATTGTACCATAAATCATATTGGTCCCTCTATTCCGGTAATATTAGTGGTAAGACAATGCATAAAGCAACTATTACTGTGGAGTGAAAGAAATACTAGGGAGTGAGTCAAATCGATATACGTTCAATTTTAATAAGGCTCTGCTACCTGAAAACAAAGGGTATGAAAATAGTTCGGTTGATTTAGGGAGAAGAATCGACTATATTGGTGCTTTCCTTTTGTATATACCATGCTGCGTCATTCAGGCACTGTCGTAAGATTTAGAAATAAACATTTATAGTTACTTATTAAGTTGTAAAAAGGTGTACAAGTATGGCAAAAGTGTGCGGTGTACACATATATGTGTATATTGAGTATGTATATTCAAAGTTATGTCTGAGAGATAATTAGTGCTGAGTTAATAGGTTTTATTGATGTGTGCCATAGTTTTTTTACAATAAAATATATTAATCTGCACACTCCTAATACCTAGAGTTGTTTGGCACAGCAATATATAATCAGTTAATCCTGTGACGCCCCAACCAAACTGACATTTGATCCCAATGAGTTGAAAAAGCTTTATTGAAAGAGTTAGGACTGGTTTTCATGAGAAGAGATCATATGACGACCTGACCCATATTCGATACACTAAGAGTGTACATTTATTAAAGAAATTATAAATTATTAAGTTATAAAAGCTCTCACACCGTCATAGTTACACTATCTCCTAAAGTACCTCCTATGTCTCTCCGCCTTCTACCTTTTATTAACTCACGCTTATGGCAGATATATATAGAGTGGTGAGTTTTTGTTTATGTGAATGAAGATTAGTAAATATTGAGATCAGCTTAGCATAATAATGTTTAAATGTGAGACGAGTGTATATCATAAAATTCAGTAAGATCAGTAATGGAAGAAATACACTCACGCTGGGGGTGAAGATCTAACTGAGAGACAATGCGCACACACCTACAAGACTAATTTTATATACATAAAGACAATTGCATATCATTATATACAGCTTAAAAAAGGATAAAATATAATACAAAATTGATATAGAAATGGTATTTAAGTTAAATCACAAGAAATGATAGTAAATACGGCCTTTTTACTATGAGATATTTCTCCTTTAACCGCCCGCTATGATAACCCGAAAGATCAACTCTCCTAATATCTGAAAATCAAACTTCCTTAATGAACACTTTAAGTTTATGAGGTTCCCCAATTAATACGAACTATATATATTAAAGTATCCTGACAGTAAGATAATCTTACTAACTAGTTATATATGAATATATATTATGAGCCAAAACCAGATGAAGATATTACCTATAATATATCATGTTGACGCTATGCTGTTTTAGATATAACTTAGCTTGAGGTCGAAATTATATTTATTCTAATCCGCTTTGAGTGTGAACTTCTAAACCTTCGAGCAACTATTTTATTCCCGGCATTAGAGAGTGGGAGTGACTCTTTGATTATCATCTACCACAACTTTAATTGAGTAGGTAGGTAGGGGTACCGAAAAACATGGGCTCAGATTTGGTATATAACGAAGCACTTAAATACTGAACCGAGCTAGGTTATATTCTAGAGACCACTATATTGCAGTCATACGTCTCTAAACCCTTAAAAATGATTCATAACGTTAAACTTTATCTCTGATTCTCAATGGCTCACAAAAAATATTTATGTATCATGATTCTCTCCAGACACATTAGAAACACAGGCTACATGAGATATTAAATGAGAGCACGCTTTATAAGATGGCCACCTTGATTGTCGAAGTTGTTCTGTACACCATTAATAACAGTTCGGCACTTATTTAACTGGAGACAGTTATATTAATCTTCCAATATAACTTAAGTAAATCTGGGGTAGAAGGCTTCTTCCATTACCACTAACGTATTATAAAAAACAAAAAAATTACACAGAATGTGAGTAATTGCAATTATTCGTAATACACACAAAACAATATTTCAATTATATTACATTTAATACATAGAATTAGAATGGTTATATTAGCTCATCGACCCAGCATCACACCTGACTTCCGCAATGAGATGAAAAATTTCCACGACTGTGTGGGATTTATTTGAAAATGGTACTAGTAACAGGTATTCAAATCTATTTGTAAAAATATGAGACATGACGTTGTGTAAATATAATGTGCGCAAAAATTGGAGCAGGTCTGAGTGATATATAACTATTATAAGGAATAATGTGAGACTATTATTATTTAGGAATAGGTATGATATAATCCGGAAGGCTACCATTCCTACTCTTAATTAGAAAGATGTAATAAACGAACACTGGCTTAATTGAAATGTTATATGAATTATATCCACAAATAGGAAAGACCCAAAATCAAGAAATACGTCGTTGTGTAGCAAATAAGCACATCACCTGGGAAACTAATTTGTATTATTTCCACAGGTCTCTATCTACAAACTATAAACTCGAGTTATCTCACACTCCGTGTGTATAAAGCTATTAAATTTTCTACCTCCTCATCTTTATTTACTTTTTTTCTTCACATAAAGGTACGCAACAAATAACTAGGTTCTAACGACGATGAGGAGTAAAAGATGGAGGAAAATATCCGTGCTATGTCAATGGATATAGAATGCGCTCTTTAAATATGATAGACCAGTTATACAATATAAATATACATATAATATATATAATATTCAGCAAAATTTTTGGCTCCCTACAAAATAGTTGTGCATTACATACTATTAATCACCTTTGGAGGTTTTCTTTTCCTAAATAAATGCTCAATATATATAAATATTATCTGCTTTTCACATGAATATCTATTCTACGACAGCTATTGGGCAATTGTTTCAACTGAATATTATTTTCATAGACAGAAAATAATAAACAGAATTTTATATTGTTGTATTAGGGCTATTTTATCAACTGAATATTATATTGTTATATTAGAGTACTTTCTTATCCATAGATCATTTATCAAATGAATATCATTTTCTTATATATTATCAAAACTAATATTTGTTCAAAGGAAAGTTCTAAAGCACCCACTATAAGTAGAAGCAGGGAAGGTTAGATTTGTTTTTGTGACAATCTTTCAGTCACACGTCACTTAAAAAAGAGCTGATGCTAATCACTGCTACAATGGGGAGCAGCGATTAAGTCTAACTCGAGAGAACAAAAATAAGTGAGATTAATATACATGAATATCTGTATACATCTATATTTATTAATACAAGAAGTATATATAAAATGAAAAGGAAGAATTAAAAACATAAGCTACCACCTTTATTATCTGTTCTTCAGAATGACCACTGAATGGCCATCAATATGTACTCCATCATCCTATAATTCCTACTATCATGAGGCTGATAAATAAAGTAGACATAGTAAGTTCAGCAACAAGCTCTTCTCATTCAGAATTAGGAGATCAGAATATACCTGAAAACAAACGGAAATGTCATTCCAGAAGTATTCTACTGTGATGAGTCTTGATGTCTACCAGATTATATTCTTACCCCTATGCAAATGAATAATTACTCTCTTCACAAACAAGTATTGATAAATGTAGATTTAAAATGATAAATTTATTGCAATCAATTTTTTTTACTAATTAATAATAACTGGAATAATGGAAGTATTATTATAAAGCTATTTTATCATGATGTCAATGATATTGAACTATAAGAGAACTGCTCAATGCAAGCCAAGAAACTGAATGTTAACTAAACTCGTATCAGAACTATATTAATTATCAACTAAAGATAAAATTAACGTATATAATATTATAAATTGTAACTCACTTTTTTATCAGTTTTTCATCTATTAATTAATTATATCGTAAATTGAATATTGGTTTATCTTACATTGATGAGTAATCGTTTGATATTAAATAATTACTATAATCCACTTTCACCAATATGTCACTTTGGTATGCCAAAGAATAAACCCTTTATAATAATCTTGGATACTTGATTTAAATGAGAGTAGATATGAGATGCATGTAGATATGCAGCACGTATACGAGGCACGTGTATATTATGAGATAAAGATAGGTACATTGCTCTGCGATGTATGTATCAGAGTAAAAATAGAACATTTAATCTTGCAGCTTTGAGAGAAATTTGCGAGCATTTGGGTGATGAGTAAATAATAATTACCGGAGATAAAGTATTATATATAAATTTATAGACTTAATATATATTGCTGTACACCATAAGCCACTATGCTTATTTGGTCTCCAAGCAATCATAAAGAATCACATTTTGATTATATTCACAAGACTCATAATTTTGAAAGTACCCGTACATATGAATCTTATTAATGGCCAGTACAAAGACTATAACGGACGTATACCAAAATATTTTCAAGAGTTTAAGTTCCATATTGAGAAGAAACTTAAAATAATAGGTAGCCTATATCACTTAATGTCATAAATACCTATTAATAACGTTAAACCTTTATTAAACTATTGTTATTGAGTGTAATAGTGATTTCTGATATACCAATTATTAAATTACTTTGGCTATTTACCCTTGAATATAACAGTGAGAACCAAACCTCAGCAATCACTACATAGTGGAGATGAGTATAAATTAACTTAATAATAATTATTCTACTCACCATTATATGACTGGTGTTAAGTTTTTGGTATGTGAAACTTATTGCTACTATGTTATTACATGGATTATGAGTAGAGAAACGCAATATCTTTAACTCTCAGAGGAACTTATTACCTAAAGAGTGTGAGTGGTGTGAGTGAAGTTAAGGATCCCACTCTCAAAGTACTAATTATTAGGACTACATCTGAAAACTCTCACCCATAATAGAACATTGTTGAGTAATTATTCTCCGTAGTACCTAATACTGTATCAGTGAATAGTAGTTAGGAAGATGTGAAGTACATATGTGAATTAGATCATTCTCCTACCCATATTGTGCTATTGTGTCTGCGTAACTTAGCTTCACATATATTGAAATTCAGTACGTGTAAATCTAAACCATCCATGAGCCTATCTCATTAAATGATGGACCATAAATTTCACCACTTCTCATCCACACAAATGGAGCATTTAAATATCATGATCATGGAAAGTCCTCCTTCTTTACACACATGTCAATTTTAGATATATAACATAAAACAAACGCTAAGAATTAATACTAAAATTTATATTTATACTTTAGGATATACTACTCTCATTATATCTAATCCAGAATTTATACTCTAATCATGTACAAGTATGTACTAAATTATATAGTACCAAGATAACCCACAATAAATTATATTGATTGTCACTCAAAAATTAAGTACTCAAATGATGCAAAATTTATTTATATTAGTTTATAATAAAAAAATATCAAGCTAGTATGGCCCTAAAAACATAAACTTATAGAAACCTACTATTATTATCATGGCCTACCTATATCTCATTAGTAGTATCTATAGTAAATATATGTGTAATAAGTAATAAATTAATACTAGTTAAATTGCTATATCATGTTTATTTTCTGAATGTGAAAACTTTTAAAATAAATGTGTCAATGCTCTCATGCCATTAATTTTTATGGTATATGTAAATATAATGTGGAATCTATATTATTGATTTAGTTATTATTTTATTAAATAAAAATTTATATACTTAAATATTTTGGTTATTTTATGAGTTTCAAAATAAATTATTAATATATTAGGAATAATATTGGATATATCAATAATATAGCCAGTTATACTTGTACTTGTATAGTGATATATAAGGTGGATAACCTTCATGTAACAATGTTTTTAGTATTTATAACTCTATTTATTAAAGAGTTAAAATGTATTTTTATTTGCAAATTCAGATCGAAATATAATATTCTCACAAATTGTAATTTAATTATTTCAACTTAATTCTAATTATTTACATTATAAAGCTATGATGTGGTGTGTGTTAATAACATGTCCTTAAAGGAGTACAATAAGGGTTGGGCTCCATAGATATCATGATACACACGCCTAGAAACACTTTGTGTTTAATTATTTCGAGAAGGATCGAGAGCCTCCAAAAGTGGATCCATACACGGACCAAACAAAATTCAGGTATTCATTTATCTCATTAAATAAATTTTGATTTAATAAATAATAATATGCTTGTAAAATTTATGACGTCACTGAGAGACTTTGTCCTATAAAGCCTAATGAATAAATGGTCGCGTAAATGCCTATATATTTATGAAAAGTTTATTTAATCGTGAGGTTGGTACAAAGATTGTGCTTTTTTATAAAAATTATTGGCGTTATGATGATGATATTATTTGGTATTTAATATATAATTTTATTATCTAAGTATCGAATTTATGAGTTGAAATAAAAAAAAAAACCCAATCCAGCAAGATATAGCGCGTATACGTACACAGCACGTACATAGTTATATATATTATATTAATAATTGAGATTGTTTTATGCATGACTGTATTAAATAAAGAAACGAAAAGATAACTAAAATAAAACCTGGTGTTTTTTTATCCACATTCATGACTGCTGTGGTGTTTAGATTAAATATGAAAATAATATAAAAATTAATTTTAAGTGAAAGAAAAAGAATATTTATTATTTTTACTCTTTGTCGTGGTTTTTTTCGAGTATTGCCATGGATTGTGCTTCAGTTCCTTTTTGTTTGCCTTTTTTTATTTGTATTTTTTTATATCATATTTATATTTGATTAGCAAATTAATAGTTGGTTTATATGTCTAAATATAACATATTTACATTTAATGACAATACAGAGTACAGTAAATATGAACTAAAAACTTTTATGTTATAAATTATTTAATATCATAATTAATAAATGACAATACAGAGAATTTTAGAATAAAAACTCGTTAGTTATATCTTATATGCATTCACGTACGGTATTTTGGCAGTATTATATCTGAGTGAGAGAGGATAGAAATAAAAATAAAATATAGGGTCATCATAATTAAATATAATATTTAGAGGTAGGACTCGCTTGAGAGAAGGGATACAATAAAGTCACCTTACGTCAAGAAATTTCTAAAATATTAAACTTTAAATAAAAAAACTGAAAATATAAATTAAGAAATATCCTTATATATTTTATAACTTTAAAAATAATTCTTCACACATTAAAATAATATTTAGTAATAATAACTATATTAAATTCATTTCCCCGAACGAGTCCATGAGAGAGAGGAGACAAATAATACCAGAAGATAAAATAGATTATATAAGTAAATAAGCTTTTCATACATATAAAAAGAACATTAGTTATATTTTTATATGTTAATATTTCCATTTCTTATGTATTATTATTATTTGAATAATTAATTTAAAGGAGCACTTATAAGTTATATCATGTGAAGTTCATATTTTCATTAATTATCTCAAATATGCTATTTATTCTCATTTATAAAGTAGATTTTTATATACATTGAAGACTCTTATATAATATTAGAAGAAATTATGAATAAGCTATATTTATATTATCTGACACACTACTTATTGAAATAATAATATTTATATGTACTGATCTCAATACTACAATGTGAGTTAATAAATATAATATAATGCATTTTCCTGTTCATATTATTTGTAGAAGTAAGATAAGTTAAAATATTTTATATATGGAAATAATCCTTATTTGTTTAATTTATAGCTAATATAATCTATATTTGTTACCGTTATAACTATTTTGCCGTCATTTAATATTTATATTTAAAGTTATTAATGTAACTGCATCTGTGCTTGTGATGTTATCACATTTATCCTATATATTTTTTAACATAAATACTACTTATTCTGCTATGCCTAAATTCTGTATACTTATAATTTATTTAGTTAGTTATCTTTTCATTTATTCTAATCTTATTGATAAATATTAAAATGTTAACATTATTATATAATACAATATTATTATATTATTTAGTTATTTATATAATTTTTTATTATTTAATTTATATCATAATCATTTATTTACCAAATGATTTTGATTATTAGATGAGCAACATATTAACAAATATAATTATTTATATAATTAATTATTTTATTATTATCAAATTATTTTATACATATTCCACGATTGAATTGTTGCATTCATGACGCAATAGGCGAGTGATTAAGAAATAAATTTATCTTAATTATGATTTTAATAATAATAATTCATATATCTACTCTCCACTATTTATTTAAGTTCATTACGTTAATATTAAATCATAAATTACCATGAATGAAAAAATAAACAAGTATAAATATAATTATTATAAAAACAATATCATTATTGGAATGTACAGATTAAAGTAAAGTATTTAGTTATGTGTATTTTAGAGTTTTCTGGTACGTGGGATCTAAGACTAATATAATAATAAATTATTCTATTGATATAATATACTATTCTATTAATATAATATGCTATTCTATTACTTAAAAAAATAAGCTTAAGCTTTTCCTGTTTCAACATTTTTTAATGAATGCACCTGGAAGG
>JABUQX010049437.1:70000-72500 GCA_015478945.1 Trachelipus rathkii | reverse complement strand
CTCTACTATATAAACGCTTATTGTTATTATTATTATTATTATTATTATTATTATTATTATTATTATTATTATTATTATTATTATTATTAGTTTGCTATATTTAATGTTGCCCTCTATTATTTTGATGTACCATTCTTATTTGTCATTTCCATCATTGTTTACTTCTATTCCTGACGATGATATCGGAAGGGAGATCGATTATATATATATATATATATATATATATATATATATATATAAATAGTATATATATATATATATATATATATATATATATATATATATATATATATATATATATATATATATATATATATATATATATATATATATATATATATATATATATATATATATATATATATATATATATATATATATATATATATATATATATATATATATATATATATATATATATATATACATAGATATAGATATAGATATATATATATATATATATATATATATATATATATATATACATGAAAAGTTTAAACAGCTTTTATTCTATATTTCCATTAAGTAAGAAAACGATTTTTATCTCTTCTCAATATAAAATTCTACTAAAGCTGACATTTCACCTTCAAAAAAAGAAAAAAAAAAAAAAAAAAGTGGGGAGGGGTGGAAGAAGACACCTCTTCTCAATAAACCCTCCGTCACCCCAAATATCTCCCTTCCCACCCACCCCCTACGTCAGCTCAAAATAGTGATTTAAACACCGAGATGAAAGGTAAACGATCAAATACTTGAAATTCTCGAAAATGGGGATTAAAACGAATACGTTTCGCCTTAAATGCCACTTGGTAACAAGTCTCATAAGAGACGAAGACCTCAGCAGGTCATGACCTCAGAGAGGGGGAATAGGTCGGATTGTTCAATCTTATGGATATATAATATAGAATACCTTGTTAAAACTCTAGGATTTGATCTTTGTATATATATATATATATATATATATATATATATATATATATGTTATTGCTATATATATATATATATATAAGAGTATATATATATATATATATATATATATATATATATATATATATATATATATATATATATATATATATATATATATATATATATATATATATATATATATATATATATAAACGCCAGGGGAGACAGATGCGGAGCGACGGAGCGGTTGCTGCCTCTTTCTTGAAATATAATAATAAATTAACATAAACACGATGTTTGTCATGCACAAGACTTCTAGAATTTACGTATCATATTGAATAGCAGCACTCCTATACATTCTACCACGAACCGCCACTGATATAATATATATATATATATATATATATATATATATATATATATATATATATATATATATATATATAGCAGCAGTATATATATATAGTTATTATATATATATATTATATATATATATATATATATATATATATATATATATATATATATATATATATACTGTATATATATATATACCGTATATATATATATATATATATATATATATATATATATATATATATATATATATATATATATATATATATATATATATATATATATATATATATATATATATATATAGTTTCAAGTCCATATATATATTATATATATATATATATATAAAGTCAGATGTTTCTATAAAGGTATGGAATTCTCGATCTTTCTATAATATATATTTATTCTATCGATATACGGCCTGAGGAGGAAAAAACGGTTTCGAAAGAATTTACCGATATTTTTAATTTTTAATTAACTAAAAGACATACGTATAAAGGATAAACCAACGCCAAACGTTTGGTAAAAAAACGCTGTATCATTATTCCCATTATATACATTTTCATTGTTCCTTAACATCATGTATGTCCACCACTGCTACGAATTACGGCTTGGCAATTTCTTCTCATGATTGTAATTAGGAGTTGTAATTGTATCTTGCGAAACCTGTATACACAAGAGCTTGCTGGAGTTGACTCAAGATAAAATGCTGTTCTCTAAACCTCCATTCCATCATGTCCAGACATGCCCTATATAGGGTTGGGGTTTTAAATATATGGTGTCTAATCGAAATTTTTAATGTGTGCAAAATTCAAATATTCATGGACTATTTTTAATCATTTTACGAGCTTGGCAGTGAAAACGTCCTTCAATCTCCCCATAAAAAGATCGACAGAATTATTTGGCAAAATGTTGACCATTTTTCATGTCCACCAATTTTCCTGTCTACCATTTGGGTATAGGTCCTTTCCATATTTCCTTAATAAATAAATTATGTACTTTCGTGAACACATTCTACCCGAGCATCATAATTATATTGAAGCTCATTCTTTAAATTTCGCAATGAGGTATTGGTACGCTAATTTTTTTTGCTGACGTTGCGTAGATTTTGTTATTGTTCAATAAACTCAAAAGGTTTACACAATTAATTTGAAAATCCAGTAAAAATTCCTACCATTTAAAAAAAAAAAAAAACTGGATGAGAGAATATATATAACTAACATGATATTATTTATCC
>JABUQX010049437.1:30000-65000 GCA_015478945.1 Trachelipus rathkii | reverse complement strand
TTTTATTCTAAAACAATATTTTCAAAAATTGACACCATGAAATTTATAAACATGAAATATATGTATGAAAACAGGAAAAACAAAATTTATCTAATTCATAACCAAAGATCCGTGTTGGTATTGCAAACTTTTAAATTCATGACTTTACTAGGCTATTAATAATTTGTCTAACATAAAAATCAAAATTTAAATTAACCTTTATATTAAGGAAGTGAAAAAAAATAAATTGTGATAAGTAGGTTTCATAAAAATAAATGTTGTTTATATTGAGGCTATTACTTATTAGTAACCTCCTTATCTATTCTTAGTTCCAAAATTTTAAAAATGATGAATCTGGAACATTCAAAAACACAATAAATCAATAAATGTTACTATTAAACTTTATGTCTAGCATTTACAAAAATGTTCATTCTAGTTATTTAACACTGTTTACTGACAAAAACAAAACTATTTTTTATATAAAAATTTAAATTTTTAAGTTTTCTTTATTTACAGGAAAATTAAAAATTTATAATCTAAGTGTGAGCATTACCATTTCTTTAAAAATATTTTAAAATTTTAAGTTTTACATTAGCAAGAAAAATTTTATCTTTATAACCTTCTAATTCCTAAGTCACCTTTATTTAAAACTCATCACCTATTTATATTTTCCATTCATTCAGATCTCAAAAATTTATAAATATTATGGTGAAATGGGCCTCATATTTTAATTTATTTATTTAATTAGGTTAAGACGGGTAAGGAAAACTTCAAACAAATACTGATTGATTTAGATATGGAACATCTTAAATAATGGAACTGAACTATGTATTAAGATTAAATATAAAACATAAAAAAATGAGAAATAAATGCAAAAAGTTAAGCCTTGACTACTTGTTGATTAAGATCATAATTGCAACTGAATGAATAAAGTTTAATATGAGGGTGGCTAGCATCATGAGATTGAAAAAATTAATAAAAAGAATTTTGTTAACAGCTCAAAAAATAGGCCTTGGTAATGATGATTATTTAAAAGTTATATGTTCAAACCAAAAACCAAGATTTATAAAAAAATCTTAATATTAATGTCAAAGGTTATTAATTTTCCTATTAATAGTTTTATTTAAATTGGTATTATTTTAACTAATAACTTTGTTAATACTGGAAGCAGAAAATTTTAACTTAGGATCCTGTAATGTAAGGTGTTAAAAATATTATTATTATTATTATTATTATTATTAATTTTTTTATTATTATTATTATTATTATTATTATTATTATTATTATTATTATTATTATTATTATTATTATTATTATTATTATTATTATTCAGATTAACTTTACCATAAAGATTATATTTGTGAAGAGTGAAGACAGTTCAGTAATCTAGTAATCCTGCTTAATTGTGAATCATGGGAACAGCACAGTATACAGCCAAGGTACCAGAATAACTTCAAAGTCAAAGTGAGGGACCTTGATCGTTGCAAAAGCTAAGGTGGTTCGATTACGTAATGAGTATATAGTTCGCGGAGGAGAAGGTGGAAAAAAAGATATAAATTTCAGAAAGTAAGAAATTAATTTGAGAATTATTCCTTAGTTAAACTAAATAAAATTTTAAGAAATTTTATTTGGTAAAATTTTCCCATGTAGAGCACGTAAATATAATAAATTAATATAAGAAAGTAACTATATTCATCCGCCAAACGAAAAGTGGATTATATGTCCTAAGAATTTTCCATAGGGAAAAGGCCTAGGCGTTAATAATTATGTCATTTATTTGAAAGTTCAAAAGGGAATTCAGAGTCCGAGGACATGTTAGATGGAAGAGAAAAAGGAAATAAACAATTTTGTGATGAATTTTAAATCTATTGGGGTAGTTAAATAAAAATTAAAACCAGATCAACAAATGTAACGAATTGGCAACTATTACATAAAAATTTGACACCGAATTTTATCAGAATAAGATGACGTGGATATAACGAGGCTGCGCACGGATCTGCGCCGAGAGAGAAGAAAATATAGATTCAGAAGTTCTGATAACAGGAGAAAGAAAATACAATAAAATTATAAAAAGAAAAAGATATGTTTTCCTAATTTTCTTTTCTGTTAAAATTTTGACATTTACAAAAGGACATTTATCTGAATGTTTTCTTTTAGTAAATATATATATATATATATATATTATTATATATATATTTATATATAGATATAAATATATATATATATATATATATATATAAGATATATATATATATATATATATATATTATTATTATTATTATATATATATATATATATATATATATATATATATATATATATATATATATATATATATATATATATATATATATATATATATATATATAGCATAATTACAGAATTATCTCGAAAAGTATGACACTTACAGAAAAACCAATTACATATTTGGAATCAGAGTATAAAGCTTATTACCAGAATGTAAAAAAAATCTCGAGAAGTACGACACTTACAGAAAAACAAATTACATATTTGGAACCAGCGTATAAAGCTTATTATATGTAAAGTCGTTTTATGATTTAAAACTAACGAATACCCTAGAGTAGACCGCATAGATATCAGGAGTCGGGGTCTCTCGGCCTCTAGGTGGACGACGGGGGGGACTTCGTCCCCCCCTCTGTCCCCCATCGGCTCGAGCCCCCTAATGGAAATATGTTTCCATGAACTTCAATTTTTAGGGGGCTCCAGGGTGTTTGTTAGTTTTAAATCATAAAACGACTTTACATATAATAAGCTTTATACGCTGATTCCAAATATGTAATTTGTTTTTCTGTAAGCGTCCTACTTTTCGAGATTTTTTTTACATTATGGTAATAAGCTTTATACGCTGATTCCAAATATGTAATTGGTTTTTCTGTAAGTGTCATTCTTTTCGAGATAATTCTAACGATCACGTTCAGTAATATATGACATATATATATATATATATATATATATATATATATATATATATATATATATATATATATATATATATATATATATATATATATATATATATATATATATATATAGGACCTTAAGTAAACCATGGTCCTCAAAATAATTTAGTATTGGAAAGGTTGGTAATAATTTTTTATTTTAGGTAAAGAAAAAAATTAAAAAATTTATTTGCTATAAAAAGAACTTACTTTTTTTATTTTTTGAGCTTTGTTTATTTCGACGTAAATATTTATTATTTGTGTTCACAATAAGTGTTGTATATATATATATATATATATATATATATATATATATATATATATATATATATATATATATATATATATATATATATATATATATATATATATATATATATATATATTAGCAGCAGGTTAGTAAAGAGCAGCAGTATATATATATATATAAATAAAAAGAGTTAGCATGTTATGGTCAGATTTTTTAATGCTCACAGTATGTAACTAGAGAACGGCAGGTCCTAAAGTATCAGCTGAGTAAATTTCTAAGGATGGATTTATTTATTTATTTATTTATTTTAATTCTATTTTGTTAAGAAAAATTATTTTTTTAATTCAGCGAATATCTAAATCGCAAAGATGGTAGGTTGTTCTCGGTCTTCTGGTGGACGACGGGGATGCTAACTTCTCCGGGATGGTCTCTGAAACTCCTTCCAGTCGTAGCTCGGGGCAGCCTTTTCACTGTCGGCCGAGCCCCTAAAAACTCAAAATTTTCCAAAAAAAACAAAATTATTTCACCAAATTTAGGGGGCTCGAGCCGACGGGGGACAGAGGGGGGGACGTTTCATACCCCGGAGGGGATGGTCGGAGGAACCCCCGCGACACCCAAAGACCAAAATATGGGGTTCCGAGACCATCCCCGGAGGGATTAGTCCCCCTGTCGTCCACCGGGAGGCCGAGAGACCCTCACTCCTGCCATAAGCGGTTTACCCTAGGGTATTCCTTTAGTTAAAAAAAAAAAAAAAATTTACTTCAAAAAAAAAAAAAAAAAAAAAAAAGTTAAATCCATCCTTAGAATTTTCGGCTGATTCCAAATATATAATTTGTTTTTCTGTAGACCTCCCGCTCTCTAGCTACATATTGTGAAAAAAAAAAATAACCATCTATATATATATATATATATATATATATATATATATATATATATATATATATATATATATATATATATATATATATATATATATATATATATATATATATATACAACACTTATTGTGGACACAAATAATAAATATTTACGTCGAAATAAACTAAAAAATTAAATAAAATGAATTGGAAAATAAATCAATTTGAAGCACAAAAAATAAAAAAAGTAAGTTCTTTTTATAGCAAATCGAATTTTTAATTTTAATTTTGCTATAAAAATTATTACCAACCTTTCCAATACTAAATTATTTTGAGGACCATGGTTTACTTAAGGTCCTATATATATATATATATATATATATATATATATATATATATATATATATATATATATATATATATATATATATATATATATATATATATATATGATGTTAAAGAAAGAACATATAATGAGAAGGTAAAGAATTAACTGCCTTCTCTGGGATTGAACCACCGCATGTTGCGCGTGAGGACAATATGCCCGGTACTATACATGAAAAGGAATACATTTTTGGAATCCTGGTAAAATTTTAGATAGGAAAATGTAAAAAAAATAAAAAAATAAAAAAAATTATTGTTAATAATTATAGTAATAGGATTAGAGAGCCTATTTAGAGACCTTTTATTGGTTACTCGTTAAAATAAATAGACTTTCTATTAAATTTTGCTTTTTTTTCTTTTACTAAAGAATACCCCAAGGGTATACCGCACCGATGGCAGGAGTCGGGGTCTCTCGGCCTTCCGGGGAACTACGGGGTAGGACTAATTCCCCCCCTCAGGGTCTCCGGAACCCCCGCTCTTTGGTATTTAGTGTCGCGGGGGTTCCTCCGCCCCTCCCCTACGGGGTATGGAAAACGTCCCCCCCTGTGTTCCCCGTCGGCTCGAGCCCCCTACATTGCCGTGTAATACCTTTACAAATAATATATATATATATATATAATGTCCCCTGCTCCTAAAAAAAAAAAATTGCCAATATTTATTTTATTTATTTTTTTTATTTTTTTTTTTACTTTTTCCTAACTAAATTTTCAAGGATTCCAAAAATGTATTCCTTTTCGCTGTAGCTATTGTAGTTTTTGAGATATGATTTTTTTTTTCATTTTTTTCATTTTTTTTTTTTTTTTTACAGTTTCCGCAATAAAATTTTGCCAGGATTCCAACAATGTATTCCTTTTCCCTGTAGCTATTGTAGTTTTTGAGATATGGATCGATGATAGTTGTCGCTCTAAACCAAATATCACCATATATATACATATATATATATATATATATATATATATATATACGGTATATATATTACCTCATGCAAATAGTTGTTATAGTCTATTGTTAACTTTCCTACATGGGTAAACATTACATTTCCATACGTGTGCTCTTTTTTCTCGAAATGCAATTTCCATTTCATGAGCATTGTTACATAATGTAGTTTTTGGAATACAGTAATAATATATTTTTGGAAAAATTTCACTGCATCAATTTCTGTTAAAATGTTATTGTGAAACCATTCAAGATTATAATTTGTTTCATTTTCCATTGTTTCAGAACTTGTATAACTGTAAAAACAAAAAAATTCACAATTTTGTCGCTAATTGTAAAAAGTGAGCTTCACATCTTTAAAAATGTTAAAAAAACAAATCCTAATTATTTTTTGAATATTATTTAAATCTTACTTAATCAAACTTATAATTAGTAATTTAACCTCACTAAACCCATGTTATTAATTTATTTCACTTTCCATTTAACTAAACTTACATTTATAAATTTATTTCACTTCCATTATTTTCAATAACTAACTAACTAACTTATTAGAAAAAAAGTTCAATCTTTTAACACTATGAGGCGTTGCTGTTCATTGTGTTCGATTTAGTAGATTTTAAAATAAAATTGGCTTTAGCTTAACTGGATGCTGATAATCAACAAGAGCCTATATGGGATATATATATATATATATATATATATATATATATATATATACAAAGTGTATTTATTAATATATATATTATATATATATATATATATATATATATATATATATATATATATATATATATATATAAAATATAAAAAATATATATATATATATATATATATATATATATATATATATATATATATATATATATATATATATATATATATATATATATATATATATAATATATAAAACTTAAAATTAAACAAAACGCGTGTGTGCGTACATTTGTTAATAATTGGTTGGAATGCTGGTCCAAAGTTTGCACTGAAGGGTAGAAAAAAAAAAAAAAATATATATATATATAGAAAGATATATATATATATATATATATATATATATATATATATATATATATATATATATATATATATATATATATATATATCTCAAAAACTACAATAGCTACAGCGAAAAAGAATACATTTTTGGAATCCTCGTAAAATTTCACATAAGAAAATGTAAAAAAATAAAAATAAAATAAATTATTGTTAACCAATTTTGGCAAAATTATCAATTCTATTTAGAGACCTTTTATTGGTTTCTCGTTAAAATAAATAGACTTTCTATTAAATTCTTGCTTTATACGGCACACTAAAGGGCTCGGAGCCGACGGGGAACATAGGGGGGGAGGTTCATACCCCGTAGGGGAGGGGCGGAGGAACCCCCGCGACACCCAAATACCAAAGAGCGGGGGTTCCGGAGACCCTCCCCGGAGGGGGGGAATTAGTCCTACCCCGTAGTTCCCCGGAAGGCCGAGAGACCCCGACTCCTGCCATCGGTGCGGTATACCCTTGGGGTATTCTTTAGTAAAAAAAAAAAGCAAAATTTAATAGAAAGTCTATTTATTTTGAAACGAGAAACCAATAAAAGGTCTCTAAATAGGCTTCTAATCATATTACTATAATTATTAACAATAATTTTTTTATTATTATTATTTTTTTTACATTTTCCTATCTAAATTTTACCAGGATTCCAAAATGTATTCCTTTTCGCTGTAGCTATTGTAGTTTTTGAGATATTTTTTTTTTTTTTTTTTTTTTTTTTTTTTTTTGCATTTCCAGGACCAGCATTGGAACCAGAACCCAGTAATTGTATACATTTTCACTGTGCATTAATTAGCCTTTAAGATACATGACGGATAACCCGAAATGCTGAATCATATATATATATTATTATTATTATTATATTATTTTTATATATATATATATATATATATATATATATATATATATATATATATATATATATATATATATATATATATATATATTATATATATATATATATATATATATATAAAATATATATATATATATATATATATATATTCTATATATATATATATATAAT
The DNA here is from genome assembly GCA_015478945.1 of Trachelipus rathkii. NCBI lineage: Eukaryota > Metazoa > Arthropoda > Malacostraca > Isopoda > Trachelipodidae > Trachelipus > Trachelipus rathkii. The sequence continues at coordinate 57,566 of JABUQX010049437.1, read as the reverse complement.
ATATATATATATATATATATATATATATATATATATATATATATATATATATTATTATTATATATATATATATATATTATATATAATATATATATATATATATATATATATATATATATATATATATATATATATATATATACGGTATATATATATATATATATATATATATATATATATATATATATATAGTATATATATATATATATATATATATATATATATATATATATATATATATATATATATATATATATATATATATATATATATATATAATATGCAGTTCATTTATTATAAACAGCAAGATACTTAAACAAATTAAACGTTACATTTGATCATTAAAGCATGAAGTAAGTGAAAAATACGCCAAGGTAATGTTTTTTTTTTTTTTTTTTCTTTCTTTCTATCTGTTTTAATTTTTTATAAGCATGAAATGAAAAAGAGTTGAAATATATTCCTAACAAAGGAACTAAAAGTTTGGTCGACACGTAAGATATATTATCAGAATTAAATGTATATACTTTGAAATGAAATAATACAATATGCTTCCTTTTCACCTATCTTTGATTTATATTTCAAAGTTAATTAAAAGAGATATATTACTTTTTCAAGGGGTATTTTGTTCTTTTTTTTCTATTTTTTTTTAATCGATTTAATATTCTTTTTTTTTTTATTTGATTTAATTCTTTTCTTATATTAATTTGTTTTTTAATTAAAATTAAAATTCATACTGCTAGAACGGAATTTGAGAATAGAACACTGGGTTACAGTATAATACACACACACACACGCATGCACGCACACACACACACATCTTTTACTGTAGAGCTTTGAATATATTTAAGTTCCAAGTCTAACGGACTCAGCCACACCTTGGTCTAACTGATCTAATAAGTTCTAGATCTAACTGATATATCTAAACCTGACCTAACCAGATCTAGTTCTAACTGACCTAATAAGATCTAGGTCTAATTTAACTAACCAAATCTAGTCTAACTGACCTAAACAGATCTAGGTTTAACTGACCAAACCAGATTCAAGTAACTTACCTAACCAGATTTGTTTAACTGACCTAACCAGACCTAAGTTTAACTGACCAAATCATATCTAAGTAACTTACCTAACCAGATTTGTTTAAAGACCTAACCAGATCTAAGTCTAACTGACCAAACCAGATCCACGTCTGACTGACCAAACTAGACCTAAAAAATCTAGGTCTAATTAAGCTAACTGACCTACCCCAATCTAGGTCTAACTGGCCTAACTAGATCTCGGTCTGACCGAACCAAATCTAAGTCTCACCTAATTAGATCTAACTGACCTCATCAGATCTAGGTCTAATTCACCCAACCAGATATAACTAATTGACCCAACCAGATCCAAGGTTAAATGACATAACAGACGTACGTCTAACTGACCACATCAGGCATGGGTCAAACAGACCTATCCAGGTCTAAGTCTAACTGGCCTAAATATGTCTTAGTTTAACTGTCCTACCCAGACCTAGAGTAGTAGGAGAGGGATTCCGGACCCCGAAAGTGACCGCGACCTTTTTGACCTTTTCTGACCGCGACCTTTTTGACTTTACCTTTTTGGGCAACCGAATGTGTTTTTAACCTTACTTTTTTGGTCTTGACCTTTTTTGAGAACCCAAATTTTTTCGGCGAACCCTTTTCTATTCTACGGTACAATTTTGAGAACCCTAATTTTTTGAGAACCCTAATTTTTTGGAACCCTAATTTTTGAAACCTAATTTTTTGAGAACCCTAATTTTTTGGGAACCCTAATTTTTTGGCAACCCTAATTTTTTTCGGCAACCCTAATTTTTTGCAACCCTTCGAAGAAGGGTTGCGCCAACGGTGCGTCAGCAAACGTTGTACCGTATTGTCCTTTTTTCGACCATGCGGTCAATTTTTGCTCCCCGGTAATTTTTGGATACCTTTGATCTTCCGTGGGTCATTTTTTGGCCCACGGTATTTTGCCCTTTTTTCTTCCATGGGTCAATTTTTAGACCACGGGTAATTTTTGGCTTACCTATGAGTCTTCATGGGTCTAATTTTTTCAAGAAGTAATTGTAGGTACCTCTTTTGTCTTCATGGTTCGCGGCTGCACAACTGGTAATTTTTTGCTCTTGCCCAAGGATGCGTCCCTTATTTTTTGATGTTTTTACCTTGTTTGACCATGATAGTTTTTCGGTCTTAAACCTGCATATACCAGGTCAAATTTGACCTCGCAGGTAATTTTTTTCTTTCCTTTAGGTGACTTAGCCACTTTTTTTGATGTCTTAACTTGTTTTGTCCTGATATTTCAGGCTTGTTCCTGGTCCATATGAAAAACCATAATCCTGAAGCCAAGTATTCGTCCACAATGCTGATGGCTTTGATGGGTTTTTTAAAGTTGCCTTGTTCGGTCAGTACCGTAGGGAATTATACTAGTGTCTCTAATGAGTAATTCCTACTGAGTGCCAGGTGAGGTGCCAAGGTGAGTGCCGAAGTGGGTGCCAACTGAGTGGCCAATGGTGCCAAGTGGAGTGCCAATGAGATGCCAATGAGTGCCTACATAGTGCCAGTGAGTGCCACATAGTGCCTTAACTGAGTGCCACTTTTTTCAAAGCCTTTTCTAGCCTGAGCCGTAATAGCACTAATATTAGGTGTCTACCCTATTAATAAGGTATGAGGATCGAATGGTGTAAGTTTAACGAAGTTGGCTTAGATTGCGTCCTACTATGAGTTTAGTATTTTTCTACGCACTTAAGCCTATATATTATAATATATAGTATATATATGTAATACCTATAATATATATATATTATAAATATATATATATATATTAATATATATATATAGTATATATCACTAATGAACTTTATATCCAATCACTTGACGTAATATAAACTAGGACACGTATACAGCACTTTACACTTGCCAGTAGGCACTCTAATTAAACATTAGACACTTACATTAAGACCATTCTTACACTGTACATTTCAACCATCCATCACTGCCAGAGTACATCTTACCACTTATCACTCACACCGTATTTGTGGATATGACATGCGTCAATGCGCTTGATGCCTGGAGTGATGGTACGTCATGGTGCGAGGAGAGTGCTCACACACGCATCAAGATCAAACTTTGGAATCTGCTACACTCGATTCAGTCAAAGATGAGATGATGAAGACAGAGTACATGTAGACATCCTGAATTACTGAGTACTCGTTCTGCTGTAGATTACTCATATAGCGTAAGGAAGCACACGCGCAATCTATTACAGCGACACGGATAGAGGAACTATTCTTCGAGGTTAGATCAATCATTGTATCACCACGCTTGTCGATAAGAGCACATCACGATATTAACTCAGTTGTCAGACATCGTGTCTGCCAGTGAGTCACGAGCGAGATAAACCAGTGTCACAGTGACCGCGAGTGAGATGCGGCTAGCGTAGCAAGCATATACTCGAGCTGATATACGATCCCCGCACAGCTAACCACCTCCGCCGCTTGCGCCGGCAGGCGCAATTATTTCCGCGTAACGCCGATCCGCAGACGCAAAATTCCGCGTGAAGAAAAATTATGTATATGAATGTTTAAACTAATATCAGCAGATTTCTAATAATACTATGAGTCCATTCATTTTTACTGACAATTGTTACGATTTAATTTTTACATACCTTAAAGCAGTAAATCAGTAATCAATAGAGGGTGTTATTACCTAACACCTAGGGGATTAGTATGCTTTTGTTTTTAGCTGCTTTACTGCTTTAACTATCTGCTTTACTGCTTTAACTATCTGCTTTACGTGCTTTAACTCTCTGCAAAACTGGCTTTACTATCTGTTTCTGCTTTAGATCTTTTCTGCCTTACTGCTTTAACTTTCTGCTTTACTGTTTTAACTTGCTTGCTTAAGCTGTTTTAACTCTTGCTTTAACTGCTTGTTTAACTATCTGCTTTACAGTTATTAACTTTCGTGCTATTACTGCTTTAACTTTCTGCTTACTGTTTAAACTTTCTGCTTTACTGTTTTAAGAGAGAGCTTCTGCTTTAACTCATATATTTATTCACATTATGTTTTTCATTATTGTTTTAATACTTTTTATTTATTGTTTATTTTATTATTTTTATTTTTATTTTTGGTTTAATACTTTATTTATTATTAAATATTTTTATTTTGTTTTAATACTTTTTATTTAAAAATTGTAATGAAGGAAAAACACACGGAGTTGTCCTGTTATATAAACATTTATTTAATAAAATTGTTACGAAATTTTATGAAGAACCTTTATATACACTAGTTTAGGGGGAAGTAAATCGCAGTTTTTCATTTTAAATGCAATTCTATATACATACATTTAGAAAAACTAGATAGAATCAATTGACATACCAAATTTTAGCATCAGAGATATAATTATACAGAGTTGATTAGAAACATACATTATTTAAAAAGCACATAATGAAAATAATGAACAAAGACTCCACAAAAATTAGAATATAAGGGTTGAAAAGGGTAAGACATAGTCTTAACATATTGAACCTTATTATATTTTAAAAATAAGGGATATATGATTTATTCAATACTAAATTTAAAGTTTCAAGAGATCATTTATGTGAAACAGACATCGTTTTTTTGCCTCTATATCACGGAAATCCATGTCTGGTTTTGAGGTGATGTGACGAGGCAATGTATTGAATATCAAACAGGTATCCTTCTCCAACTTACAGAGTTTATTTCGTTAATGGCGAACACTCCTAAACAAGCGAGGTTCATTTTGTAAACACCATTTTATTTCCTCCTCATTATCTTAATATAATTCCAAAAGTAGTTGCGTGACTCTGGGTAATTTCATGAGTTGAGGATGCTCAAGATAGACCACTAAAGTGATGGGTGTGTTGTAGACTTTGAATCAAAAGAGAGACTTAGTCCTAAGGTACTCTTTCTCAAAATGTTTAAATGATAGGCGTTACAAACTGAAAGGTCTGCTGTGAGATCAGAGGCATATAAATTACTATTCTTGGCGTATTCTACTGGGTTTAAGCTGTCCCATCATTGTTACATGATACAGTATAGGCTATTAAGTCGTAAAAAGGACGAGTGCAGAGAGAGAAGTTGATGCAGCTCATGCGAGATGAATCAGTCGTGTTATGGTTAACGTGAGCATACACAATAGCGTGGCACTGTGTGAGTCACACGCGTGTGATCAACGATACATTATGAGTGACGAAGGGTAGTGAAATAAAGAGTGAGAAGCGTTTTATAAGTCATACATGCAGGCTTGGCATAAACGAGAGCGTGCCGTTGCCTTCAGAGGATGGTGTTAGACATTTGTTAGTCACTAGCTACCAGGGATACGATCTTGAGGTGGACTATATCACTTCGTCTGGTGATTGGCGATGATAAATATCTTGGTTCAACTCTCTCTTAATAGGGACTTGGCTGTAGTATTCAAAGCGATTTGTCAATTTCCAAATGACGCTGGGGTGTTGATAATTTCACTTTTCTGAAATAGAGATAAGCCTCCAACAGTTTGAAAACGGGTTCTGGACATACAGCTGTAAGCAGTAGGTTTACTTTTATTTTAAGAGCAAATTTAGAATTTGAACGTGATAAAAGATTCTAGTATCGTACAGGATGGTAGAATGAGTCTTTCTTGAGAAAGATATCGCCATTTAATCGATCGTAAAATTCATTAAGTATTATTTGTGACTTTAGCTGCTTTATCTATATGTGCAGCTTCATCTTTGAAACTATAAAAACCACATGATTGGAGAGGGATGAGACTGTTTAGCGTCGTCTGAATAATTTAACAAATGCTTTATATAACTTCTATAAGGGATAATTAGCCGCTGGCGCCCCTAGTGAAGTTCCGTTAAGATAGACGTTCAAAATCTGGGTGAAACATGTGAACAGGAAATGATTCTGTATAGTACTTTGGTCATCACCCGAAGGACGAATCGTAACATCAGGTTTTGTGAATTTGTATTTTTACATATAAGAAAACAACATTAGAGGGGTCTATGTATTGATCAGAAGTACCTTGGAATATTGAACTCAAGAGGAACATCTGTATTGGTAACTTAATGCATAGGATTAACACTGATAAAGTTGGACTCGCTAAACTAATGTCTGTGTAGGGTTCAGGAGAAGAGATCCAATTTCACTCTTACAACCATCAGGACTAGAAGGAATGAAGGAAATGCATCTTGCATGTGCGAGCTCTGGCTATAATGAACATTTTCATGAAAAACATTATCTGTCTATACACACATCGTATAATAAGTAATATTTAGTAATTAGAATAGCAATATACGATCAATACATTTTTTCTTTAGAGGTTTTTCGCTAGTCTTTTTGCCTTATGACAATCTCTTGGTGCCTGCCCCTGACTGACATTTACGTCTTATTTTAGCTTAACATCCTCAGCATCTCATCTGAACATCGGCGATACGTGTTTGGGGCGGTTACGCCAAATCAATCCCTGCAGCTTTAAGAAGATAGTATGACAAGCCTGTTCTCAAATGTTTACGTATATATTCCCCCACTCTCCTGAGTAGAGGCCTTGCGCTCTTCATAGCTTGGCAAAAAATCCACAAGGCCATATACCCCGTCTGCATTTTTTGATCCTCTGAATACCCTTTCTTTGTCCATTATTACAGGAGTGTCTTCTTATACTATCTTTACACGTGAGGGTATGTTAATGAATGAAAAAATATATCTGACTAACCTCTTAAATATAATTCCATTATGGCTGTAAATTACTGCAACTCTGTTTCTTTCTAAATTGAACTTTGATACAATAGCGCCGTATTAGAAGGGGAAAGGATTCCTTCTACATCTTTTATATGGCACGCGTACAGAGTTCAAAATTTGATCTATTCAGAAGTAGATAATGAACATTAGGGAATGTAATAACTTTACTCTCTTTGGGGAAAATATACTTCTCTTAATAAAGGAGCTTTAAGTTATACTACATATGTGATGATCAATTAAGTATATACAGGTATAGCGATGCTTATATAGTTGCAGACCGAATCATCTCGTGACAGAAGCTAGCGAGAGAAGCAGCACGCTCGATCTATACGTGAGTTCAAAGTATCTCGGCTGCCGGCTGTATGACCATCTATCATTGATATACGCGAACAAATCGAGCAGCAGACTGTAGAGTATCGAAAGGATGCTGGGCACTACGTGGTCGAGAGGGAATCTAGTCAAATGCCAGGCGACAGCAGGACTCTGACATCATGAAGCTATCACGTTGCCATGACGTGAACGTACTGAGAAATTAGAGGAGTCATCGGCATCGAGAGTTATCAGCAGTTATCATCGGCTTAAAAGTATTATTACTTAATTTCATAGGTATGCATTTCAATTTGTATACCAAGTCTTACAACATAATCTCATATAAAGAGTTCGTTAAATGACTGAAAATAGCAGGTACTGAATTAAAATATGACCGTCGCAAAGTAAATTCTTCAAAGAAGTATTCTTTTGTACCAATCCTTGACCTAGGCAGATCACGAGTATCTTTCACTGTAATAGTTTCAACACCTTCTACACTTCTGTACACCAACATCCAGAATAGGTTGTGTGAGGTAAATTTTCTATGTTCGTATTTAATATCATTTCACATAATCCTACTTCGTAATAGCCTCTTCTTATTCAAGTTGTTATGATTCGCATTAAACAAGTTGTAAATCGAGGTTTTTATCGGGAGTGTAAATGCTGAAGGAGCTGAAAGACGGGAGAGTTATATCAAAGTGATCTACACCTCCATGATTTAATGACAAGATTATGATTCTTAAACTTCCTTTGCTTTTATTATATTATTATTACTTAGCAGGGTATCCCCTTCATTTCAACCAGATACTGTTTATATTTTTCCTGTTCCTCTCGTGCTAATATTTTCAATTTTTATAACAGGAAATACAAAGATGTAAGGTTCAATCCTGTAACATGAATATAAAATTGAAAAATATTAGCTACGAGAGGAAAAAAAATCAAACAGTAGTGTGGTGAAATGGAGGGGATACCCTGCTAAGTTTAATCTTATATAAAAGCAAGTGAAGTTAAAAATCATTAATCAGTTGTCATTATAATCAATGGAGAGTGTAGATCATTTTATATAACTCTGCCTTCTGCCTCCTTAGATTTACATCCCGATAATAAACTCTCGGATTTTTACAACCTGTGTTAATGAATCCTATGATCAACTTGAAAAGAGAGGCATACGAGTAGGATTATGTGAAATGGATTTGAATACGGACATAGAAAATTTTCCTCACAATCTATTCTGGATGTTGGTGTACAGAAGTGTAGAATATGTTAAACTATTATTACAAGTGACAGAGATACTCGTGTATGCCTTAGTCAGAATTGGGTACAACAAGAATACTTCTTTGAGAATTTACTATGCGGACGGTATTTCATGCACGCGAGAGAATCGTTCGTACGGAGGATAATTCAGTATTTAAACGAACTTCTTTGATAGAGTCTTTGTGTACAGGACTTGGTATACGATAGCAAAGACTAATGCGGTACTATGAAAGATAAAGGTTTATATGTCTTTAGCCAAAAGTAAGTGGTAAACCTACCGGAGCCGTGACATGTTTTTTTCTCAGAGTTCGTTTCTATGGCAACGTAAACATATTCGTAGACGTGATGCTGAAGGTTGATATAATTTCGATGATATCCCCCCTAAAACCCAGTCCCCATGTGTTATGAGAGCGGTTATATGACTGTCGAGTCCCACAATCGCTGGGAGAAGTAGCTCACCAGTGGAGAAGTGGTGGTACGTGAATAGTAAAGATCAGCAGATCGAGTACTGCATTTATACGATGTACCGCTATTTCCATCCGGAGATTGCTACAATCTATACACACAGAGTCGATTGGATTATGTATCATAGACAAATTAACTGATATTGACATCAATATTGTACACTGTATTACTAAAGGCTCCTTTAGTTAAGAAGTAGTATATTTTTGTCCTAAAGATCGAGTAAAAGTTATAACATTCCCTCATGTCTTTTATCTATGACTATGCGGAATATAGATCAAGATTTCTTGTACGTGCTGTAACCGCGATACGCATAAAACCAGATGTGAAGGAACACCTTTCCGCCTTTACATACGGCGCATTGGTTATGCAAGTTCATAGTAGAAAGAAACGGATCGTAGTAATTTCAGTCAATAATGAGCTTGAATTTATATACCAGAGGGCTCAAGATATATTTGTCAATTCAAGTACGATAAAGTGCATCATACGCGATTGGGGCTGGGTCTTGCGTACTCTCCCAGTGTAAAGATAGATATAGAAATGAGCGAACTCCTGGTTACAGAATCCGGAACGAAGGACAAGGGGATATTGTCCCAGGAGAATCGAAAAAACTGCCGAGGATGCGTATGGCCCCTTTGTGGTGGATTTTTTACCAAGCTTATTGAGAAGTGCCTGGCACTCGTACTCAGGAGAAGGGTAGGGGAATATTATAGGATAAGATAAGCTGATTAAGAACAGGCTTGGCATACAGAATGAGTATTGCGCAGGACATAATTCAGCTGTTAACTAGCGTTTAAAACAGACGCTCTTATCGCCGATCGTTTCAGATGAGCATGCTTAGATGATGGTTGTGAAAGCGTAAAATAAGACGTAAAGATGTCGGTCCAGGGGCAAGGCACCACAGAGATTGTCATAAAGAACAAGGACTAAGCGAATACATAACATTTTGTTAGCTCTATTCCTAGCTTCTATGCACTGCTTTGATATATTTAAATTACTACTGATAATCATTTTTACACGAGGTGTGTATATAAGTAATGTTTTCAATGACAAAACATGTTCTTATACCGTCAGGAGCTCGCACATGCGGATGCATTTTCCTTCATCCTAACTAGTCCTGATTGTTGTACAGACGAATTGGATCTCTTTCAATCGAACCTAATCACGATTGAGCGTTAGCGAGTCCAACATTTATCAGTATTATCTTTGCATTCAATTATCATAACAGATGTTCCTCTCAGAGTTCAATATCCAGGTAACTTCTGATCAATACTAACCCTCGTAATGTGTTTTTATAGATTGTAAAACGAAATTCACTAAACTCTGATGTACATGGATGTCTTCCTTCGGGGATGACAATAGGTATATCCAGACATGAGTATATATTCAGAGAGAGCTATCTTTAACGAACTTCCTAGGGGCGCCAGCGCTATTATCCTTATTAAAGGAAAGTTTATAGAGCATCAGCTTGGTATAAATTATTCCAGACGACGCTAAAACAGTCTCATGTCATCATCGTGGTTTTTATAAGTTTCAAAGATTTGAGCTGCCTAATGATAAAGCAGCTAGAGTCCATAAAATGAAAGATACTATTTATGAATTTTTACAGAGACTCCGATTAAATTGGCGATAGTTCTCTCAAGAAAGACTCCATAGTCTACTCTGTGAGATACTAGAATCATTTTACACTGTTCAAATCCTAATTATGGCCGACTCTTATGAGAAGAAAGCTACTGCTACAGCTGTATGTCGCAGAACGCTGTTTTCAAAACTGTTGAGGCTTATCACTGTCAGACAAGTGAAATTATCAACCATGGCGTCATTTGGGGAATTGAAAATTGCGCTTTTGAATAACTACAGAAAGTACGCTATTAATGGAGAGTTGAAAAACCAATATATTTTAATTTCAGTCTCAAGGGTTATCGAGTAATCAACTAACCCTAACATGTGAATGGACGAATTACCACAGAAAGTAATAATACGATTGTGGAACATGACGCCTACTCTGGGAATTATAAAAAAAAGTCACCCTATATATTCACACTTTCGGTCTAGAGTTCAAGTTTTTAGCATGTGATGGATCTTTCTCACGGACGTGTATTATGAAATGTTAACAACAACGGAGACTATCTCTCTGCACTCGTCCTTTTTACGACTGTACATAGCCAATACTGGTATCTGCCAGTGTCAGATTTGACACACCTTACACTTAAGAATGAAGAATATGAAGTAATGTTATATGCCTAGAGAGCTGACAGGCTGACGGCTTTGTCATGGTACAATTGTCACACACACGAGTACATCCTGCGGTAAGATAACAGTTTGTTGAAGAAAGGGACTTTGTAGGACACTTAAGTGCTCTCTTTGGATCAAGTCTACAAAACCCATCACTGTAGTGGTCTATCTTGAGCTATCCTCAACTCATTGAATCGTAACGCAACGTTACTTTTGAATTATTATAAGAGGAATGAAGAGGACGATCAAAATCGGTGTTGTAAAAGATATGAACCTCGCTTTTTGTAGGTAGTGGTTGCCATAACGAAATAAACTCTGTAAATGTTGTGAGAAGGTATACTGCTTGATATCTTGCACATATACAGTTGCCTCGTCATCCACCTCAACAGGCACAGTATGTGGATTTTCCCCGTTTTGATAGGGGGCAGAAAATACGATGCTGGTTTCACATAATTGATTCTTGTGAGACTTAAATTTACTATGTGAATATATTATACTCACCTTATTGTGATTTAAAATATCAGCTAATGCTATGAAGTATGTAAAAACTATGTCTTACCTGTTCAATCAAACCTTATATTCTAATTTGTGTGGAGTCTATTGTATTTATGTTCTCATTAAGTGTGCTTTTTAAAATAATGTATGTTTTAATAAACTGTAAATATTACGTAATTTTGAATGATCTAAAAATTTGGTATGATCATGGGATTTTAGTAGTTTTACATTTATTGTAATAGAATAATGAAAAATGCGATTTTTAACTGGTCCCTAAATACTTAGAGTAAAAATGACTGTTAGTATAGTAAAATTTGGTAAATTTTGATTAAAAATAAGAGCTATGTTTATGGATACAACACTCAGCCAATTCTTACATGTTACAATTTTCTAAGCAGTAAAAAGTATTAGAACACCAAAAAAAAATAAATAATATATAATAATGTTAAAAGTATTAAAAAATAAAAATAAAAATATGATAATAATAATGAAATAGAAAGTATTAAAACAAAATAAAATAAGTAATAGTTAATAAGATGTATATGACTTAAACAAGAAGAGTAATACGAGGAAAATAAAACAGTAACAGAAACACACAGTAAATAGGCAGAAGTTAACAGCAAGTAAAGCAAGTAAAGGTGAAAAAGTAAAGCAGATAGATTAAATGCAGTAAAGCTAAGAGAGTTTAACAGCTAGAGGCAGAAAAGTTAAAACGAGTAATACGTTCAGAAAATTAACTGCAGTAAGAGAAATCTAAAAGCAGTAACAAATAAAGGTTTAACAGCAGTAACGAGCAGGCGAGGTTAAGAGCAGAATGGCAGATAGTGAGCAGTAAAGCAGACTACGTTAAAAGTATGCAGTACGCGAAGTAAAACAAAGCGATCACTAATTGCCTAGGTGTTAGGTAATAAACCGGTGCTTTGATTTACTGATCTTACTCTTTAAGAGGTATGGTTAAAGTAATATGTTTAATAATGTTTCGACAATTTAGTAAAACTTGAAATGACTCATATTATATTGAAATTCTTTATAATAGTTTATTGTAATTAATATTGTTTTCGTTCACGTCGGAGAATTAGCGTCTGCGACGCAGCAGCGGCAGCGTAGCGGAATATTGGCGGCCTGCGAGGGCGTGGCAAGCGGGGCGGGCGGGTACTGCGAAATCATTGGAGGACTGCGGCGCCGCAAGTGCGGGCGGGGGAGGATCGCCGGCGGTCGCACCTGCGGGGCGGTTTTCGTGGCTTCACGCGGAAGAGATCATGCTCGAGCCTGTGGATTCCAATTAGATGCTTACGGGGGAAGGACATTAATATAGCTATGTTCTTTGATGTACGGTAGAGGTGAGCATCAAAGGTGATCTTATCAAAGATGATCATCATATAGACGGTATCAAAGATTGACGCATCAGGTAAGAGTCATCAAGATGAACCTCAAAAGTGAAGGCTCAAAGTTGATGGCATTAATGCTGAGTATCAATTGAGGCATCAAAGTTGAGCATCAAAGTTTGAGGCACTCAAAGTGGAGGCAGCTCAAAATATTCTGGAGTGTGTAGTGTAAGTGTGAAGATGTATCTGTGGTAATGTGTGATGTATAGTGTATATGGTTATGTAAGTGTCTAATGCGTTTAAGCTGGAAGTGCCTATGGCAAGTGTAGTGCTATTATAAGTGCTAATAGTGTGGTCTATAGTGTCATGTGAATTGTGTATATGTGTATAGTGATATATCTATATATTATAGACAAATATATATATATATATTATATATATTATTATATAGACCTTATATATGGTATATATATATATATATAAAATGAAAGCGGGCTTGATTGGCCGATCCATGCTACTGGTTGATGATACCGATGGGAATCTACCACGCCGTCTCTTTGCGCGATGACCGTCGTCAAGTAAATCTTTCAAGCCGTTATAGTGAACGGTTCAGCATAGCAGTCTAGGTCAAAGAGAAGTGGGTTGAACGACGGTCGGCGCATAGACCGATTAGATCCGTTTCGACGGGATAGGATTTGTTCCACCGCGTTCCGTCCGTTCGATGTGCCTAATACTCATGCGTGATCAATCGAGCGTCCGCGATACTTTCGCGTTCTGCGGGTTTCGAGGTGGACGAGGTATTGACAGAGGGCGCGTATGGTTCTCATACGGAGAATCAAGTGCACCTGGTGGCGTGAGTGGCATCGTCAGCCTATAGCGAGAAGAGTTAGTATATCAGGCTATTAAGTTTGGGTAGGAAAAATACTAAAACTCATTAGTAGGGGGAAGGCCATCCTAGCAACTTGGTATATACACCATTCGACTTCCTCATACCTTAGTTAATAGGGGGGTAGGACACTATATTAGGCTATTCGGGCTCAGGCTAGAAAAGGCCTTGAAAAAAGTAGCTACTCAGTGCAAGCTATGTGGACTCACCTGGCACTATGTGGCACTCACTTGGCACCTCACGTTGGCACCTCATTTGGCAACATTGGCATGCACTTCGCCCTCACCTGGCACTCACGCTGGCACTCATAGAACTCATTAGAACTACAATAGAACACCATAGGTTACTTCTTACGGTGATTGGAACCATCAGGGTTCTCAAAGTTAGCGTGGGTCAAAATTCACATGGTATATGTGACAGAGGACAAGGCTGAAAGTATCAATGGTGAGACAAAAGGTTAGACATAAAAAAGGCTAGTCTAAAGGATAGGACAAAAAATGTACCGTGGATTGAACTCACATTGGTATACGCAAGGTTAAAGGCGGCAATACCATGGTCAAAGACAAGGTAAACGTCGATCAAAATATAGGGCTTAAGCCCCTAAAGAAGCATCAAAAATACGTCGCTCGTGAGGCAAAAAAATTGAGCACCATGGCACACACCCAAAAGGGTAGGCCAAAAATGTACATCAAAATTTGAACCCATGGAAGACCAAAGAGGGAGGCCAAAATACCGTGGGTCAAAATTGACACATGGAAGACAAGAGTAAACCAAAAAACAACCGACGCTCGTTATCTAGCATTAACGTGGGCAGATGAACAGCAGCGGAAGATCAAAGGGTATCCAAAATACCGGGAGGAGGGGCAAAAATGACCATGGTCGATAAAATAGGGGACAAACGTACAACCGGTTGCTGACGCAACCGTTGGCGCAACCTTCTTCGAAGGTTGCAAAAATTAGGGTTGCCGAAAAAAATTAGGGTTGCCAAAAAATAGGGTTCTCAAAAAATAGGTTACTCAAAAAATTAGGGTTTAAAAAAATTAAGGGTTTCTCAAAAAACTTGAGGGTTCTCAAAAATTAAGGGTTCTCAGAAATTGTACCCGTATAAGGGTCGCGAAAAACACACTTTTCAAGAAAGGTCAAGACCCAATAAACGGTAAGGGTAAAGAATTCAGGTTTGCCCAAAAAGGTAAAGGTCAAAGAAGGTCGCGGTCAGAAAAAAAGGTCCAAATAAAGGTCGCGGTCACTCTTCGGGGGTCCGGATCACCATCTCCTACTAACTAACCGCTAGGCTACTAACCTTCCACAAAGGTCTAGATCGTATTGACCGGACTAAAAAATAAGACATTTAATTTAAAGGAACTTAATAATTACATACGTAAATTTTCTAAAGGACTTTTTTTACATAACTGATTAGAAAGTTCATGTCTTCTGGTTTTGCTGTTTAAAATTGTCTCCTTGAACACAAAGTTTCTCAGCTCCATTTTATACATATATGAGGTACAGCCACTAGATATATAGTTATATAGTTATATAGTTATATATATATATATATATATATATAGTGTATGTATAGTATATATATATCTAACGTAATATTAAAAGGAAACTGCGTATTAGTATATATATATATAATATAAATTAGTTACAATAATATTGCCTCAGTGTTTTGGACTATACAAAAGTTTCATTCTAGCAAATTTACATTTTTTAATCACAAATTTTGCTTTTAGGCGAGATACAAATTTGTTTAGGTAAGTATTCGTTTTTCGGGTTTGCTTGTGCTAAAAAAAAAAATTCATAATTCTATTTATAAAGTCAAACTTAGTCGAAAATCGTAAAAAAAATGGTCACCAAAACGTTAAAGTTCCTAATATTCTGTTAAATATCAGAATGAAATTCTGTATAATAATAGCAACCTTGATATGAATGACAGGAATTCCTTAAGATTTGATTGAGAATTTCATTACGAGTTCAGGCATAAGTTAGAGCAAACAGAATGCAACTTAAGCATTTTTTGCAAAAATGCAAAAAAAAGGCTGGTAAGTTAAAGTATGTTAACGTTAAAGTTAAGAGTAATTTGGTTAAGAATAATTTGGTTTAAGAGTAATTTGGTTTAAGTGTAATTGGATTTAAGAGTAATTTGGTTTAAGTAGCAGTAAAAGTACCAGTATTTAGAATTTATTTATCAGTATATTTGAGATATTCATTAATAAGTATTAAGATTTCCTTTTCTTGTTAATTATAGTTTTTTTTAATAATAAAACTGATGGTGTATGTCGTACTTTATGACACTTTTGTATGATTCCAAAACATTGGCATATCATATATTAATATATTATATAATAACTATATATATACTATACTATATAGTGTAGTAATACCATGATATATATATATTAAACTACTAGTTACTATTAAAGTTATATTATATGATATACATATATAATTAACCGAATTCAAACGACAGTTCCAGGATAGCCCGTGAATGTAAGTTATTCTATAGCACTTATCTCACTGATCTCCGCGTAACACTAGCTAGTGGTGTACATTCTCTACGGTTTGCATGTAGGATCCTACCCCGGCCACTGTACCTATGCAACTCCGATTTTTTGTTGTATTGATTATACCACAGCAGCATATTTATCGTATTCATTGATGGTTTAAAAGTAATTTATGACAGGAATTCACACATATATTTATAATATAATATATATATATTATAATATATATACCATATAAAGGTATATATATATATATATATATATATATATAATACTATATATAAATGGACTGTTATTCATTGAGTATTTGATGGAATCAGGATTCGTGGCACTTCGCTAATCATGTAGTGAGGACTACGACAGGCTAATAGTGTGAAATCGGAGGTACAATCAGGTAGACTGAGAATTCTCGGGCAGTGAACTGCTTATTGACTACTAATTAGTCGCATTTATGTTTGAGATACACAGGGTTAGATTATCATATACTATGAGAATGGCACTCGGTCTTGCTATGTGCGTCTAGTAGATCGGTCTGCTTCGGAGACGTGTGAGAACAGGATAGAGGATTTGGTGATTGAGGACACACTTCGTGAAGAAGAGAAAGAAAGTTTTATATTATAATGTTGGCACAATAGCCGAATTATGTGACCTTGGTTCACAATAGTCAGAGGGGTAGGCATTGTGTCGCAACACGCAGTAGAGAGTGGAGCTAAACAACACCACGCTTAATGATAAGACTTATTAGTGCCGGAGGTTCTTGGCTGACACACAACGATCGCAGTATATGAAGCGTAGTGAACTTAATACACGTGCTCAGACGTAGACACTTTTCACACACACTTAGGGGGAGGACGCGAGGCACTGAGACGAGATTAAACGCAGGAGTGTATATAGTTATAACATTAGGTAGTAATAGTATAGAACACACACAAGTAAGCAACTATAATCGATATCGGGCTCGGTAACAGCTGCTATTCATGTGGCGTTATTTCCTCGATTGAACCGCACTATATACAAATAGCTCAAGACTGTACGCTACGGGAGTAGAGCTTATCACCTATCTCAGGTGGAACACACACACTTAATGGTGTGAAGAGACAAGATAAGTCTTAGACACTCCACTGGTGTCTTAACACGAAGTTGCATGGTCATGGAAAGGTCAGAACTGAGCTTAGAATGAGCCATCGTGACAAGGCAGTTGACGAACGCGTTCGACTAATCAAGATGGATAGATATATCGGGCGCCTCACACCACACAACAGGGTATATCCACCCGCAATAGGCACACACAAAACGTAGAGAGAAAATTGGCACTGGTGATATTGAAGAGCTGACTTGTCCTAAACAAGGCGGGAAAATTCCTCTCGGCAAAATTATATGGAGCACGATGACATTTAAGCAGTATTTGGGAGTACTGGAAGGCAGGCAGTATCATTTAGATAGGTTGTTGGGTGAATGTGATAAACAGCGCCTTGGATAGTTCATGACTCAGAAGTTTGATAGTTAATATTGAAGTCGTGAGACACAATGAGTATCGGATAGCATACTAAGTACACCAGCAGCGCCGTAAATTATATTAGAGTTGAGGTAGGTATACATATAGTCGTCTAGAGGTGGGGTTACTACCAAGAATGGGTGACTCCAAAGTGAACCGAAGCAAACAAACATTTGATTACAGAGTGTAGATGTGAAACATACCAAAATTATTAATAAAACAGACACAAATCAGTGAAGTGAAAAAAATCAAACACAAACAATGCCACAAGTGAGGAGTAAGATAGTATAATTAACGCCTCGGATAAACACTCCGGCGTAAACAGAGCACAGTGGTTGCGCACTAAGAGAAGGCACTTGCCGGTCGCCACGTTAGAGGACGGCAAGATCTGAAAAACTATGATTGAACCAGCAAATACAACAAAGTTCAGGGACTGGCACACCAAGAGTGTATACGGTACTACACGGTTGAATCAGATTAAACACACACAGCACAAGCAAAGAAGACTCACTGGTTTTAGGCGGCGTCGATTCACCTATTGTAATAGTACCAAACTCTCACTGTATAAACCTAAGAGAAAAGTTGCACACTGAGGGGATACACACACACACAATAATTGGACCAAAGGAGAGATGCTCCTATTCTCGTAACGTCTCGCTAGAGGAACGGACTTATGTAAGAAATGCAACAAACGCCCGATAGACGATGTAGGATCTCTCATAATTGGACAATCAATCTAAATGGAGACATATAATGCAGAACTTCAGTACCATCTAACAGTAAGCGAAGAAATCTTTTTTTTTTTTTTTTTTTTAATACAGGAAAGCGTAGAAGTGCTCTCGTGGTTCAACAACGAGGGCCAAAGGGGGGGAATAAACACGCGGCGAAATACTTACTTTAGACGGAAAATTTTTAATATTAGAGGTAACAATTTTAGAAGTGAACTTTTATCATATAATAACAATTAAAAATAGCCAAATTTATTAGACATAAATTAAATACCCAGCATATAATATAATCATTAATAATTTTAAATTAGCGATCTAAATATTTATAAATGCATAGTCATAAGAATAATATATAATAAAAATCATATTATTAATATAATATTAATAATCATAAGAAGGTAGGATTATATGCCAATTAATTACAGACATTTTCTGTAGTCGCTTATAAGGAATTTTGGGGGGTTACTTATGGGGTTATCGAAATAGTCCGGGGGAAAGCAGATGTTTTCGTCGAAGAAGAAACTATTGCGCTAATAATTTTAAAAAAATGCATGTTACAGAGATATACTTTTGATAATTATATCATATATGAGGCCAATAATAGATGAAAGCTATTAATCAATGTGTATGAATGGACTAGATCGCCAACTCTGATTAATTATACATAGTGAGAAATGTGAATCATAGGGACGTAATTTGTAATAATTATAATGTATAATAGAAACGCATGTTATAATACTGAGTATAAATATTAGTAGAAACTGAATGTAAAATGAACATGCTTAGTAATAGAAATCTTAATTGGGAAAACGAAATTAGGGAGAGATGTAATTGTATTCGCTGTAATGCTAATCTAGAGAGCGACTCTGAGTGGGGGAGTGGTCGTTCCCCAATTTGAACCTAAATTCGTTCGCCCTGCGAGGACAGGAGAAAGCACGGAGGAAAACGCTGGTGTTATTTTAGTCTGTAGCTCGACGCATACGGAGCAAGAGGGTGGTTTAAGTAAAGATGTAGAAAACGGGATGGTTAAAAATACTGTAATGACTGAATTGCGGGGGGGAGAAGGGTATCGTAGCGCTTGTGACTTAAGCTCCCAGGAGCGAATCGAGGAAGAGAAGTAGAGCGATTGAATTACACCATTCTGCCTAATAATAATAGTTAATATAATGAAAAAAGAAAAATAATAAAATAATTATAATACATAAGAAAATATAAAAATAATATAAGAAAAATAATAATAAAATAATGAATAATGAAATAATAACGAACAGGAAAAAATAATAATAATAAAAAAATAGTCATAATAATATAATGAATATTATAATTATAATATTTAAAATGATAATATAATAATGATGAAAAAAATAATGAAATAAAATATTATAATAATATGATGATCTACTGACAATTTTGATGATTCTTATAAAATTCGGAGCGAAAGGATGTAATTTTCTTAAAAGAAAATGATGTTAATATTGGAACGGGGATGGTAAGAGGGCGTTTTAATTGAATTCTTATTCCTCTTGAATAGAAATTCAGGCAATGAATACAATTATTTGATAGATTGGAAGTTTCTTTTAAAATTTAATACGACCTATTCCCTGAGATCGAGGAGGTGAAGGTAATAATAGTTCGTGACTGCGGCTAACGGGCATTGATATCTATTTAATAAATAGAAGATTTAATTAAGATGACATCGCTTGGAAGACAATTCGATTTATATGCTGCTTGCGGCCGAATAGTTTAATTATTTTTGGTGGTATGGATTTTTAGAGAAATATGTTTTATTATGATTTTATGATGATTACTATTGATGCTCGATAGCTTCGTAATGTTCAATGGATAATAGAAGGCTCTGGTCTCTCGTCAAATACGAAATTCGTTTAGCCAGCTTATCTTGTCAATTTAGTGGCAAGATTTTATCTTCTTAATTAGTGCGCTTAGCGTTCTGTAAGAGTAGTTCAGGTTGAAACGAAATCAAATTAATTGTATATTAGAGATATTGTAAAATATTAATAAGGTCTGGTTATATGTGTTTGTTTTAAAAAAATTGAGAAATAAAATTAGAAAATGTGGGTCAGCCTACTTCAAAAAAAAAAGAAAAAAAAAAGAAAAAAAAAACTTGTAGAGGGCAGATTTTCTACCCTTACTATAATAACTATGTATACTTGATATATTCATCCGGGAATTAAATTATTAATTATGATGATTATGTATAAGAAAAATATTTAACGACTCTACCGAATGACTCCATTGTTGTAAAATGAGTCACTGCAAAATGCTGCCCGAGAGGGGAGGCAAGGGCAGTTAGCGTCTCGTATCATAAGAAGAGAGATGCATTAGAGTAAGGCCTTAAGATACAAGAAAAGAGGTCGCATTTTAAACTTCGGCTCATTGAAAGAACCGGAAAATTGTGTTTGATGGTAGGGACTTGTTATATTAACTTTCACCCATTTTATTAATGACTGTGAATTAGCCTATTATGTTGAACAACAAATTGATTGCATTTTAAATTGTTCTTACATTGATATCATTACCTTACTATGTGGATTGTTAGTCTTATGAGATAAAGAATAAAAATATTAATATGATTAAATTATTTAAAAAAGGGTCAGGAACACTACATTATTATCATATATATATATTATATATATATATATATTATTATATAATATATATATATATATAGTATTATATAGTATATATTCATATAATAATGTAGCTCCTTCTCCTTCCCTGACGTAGCTAGTTGGCTCCGCCAACAGTAAAGAAAAAAGAAAAAGATGGATTTTTTGGGGGGAGAGCCTCGAAGCCAGGCGGGGATAGTATAGTTATAGGTTTATATATAATTATTTTGCTAAGGTATTGCAGGCATGTAGGGGCTCGACCGACGGGGAAACACAGGGGACTTTTCCATAACCCGTAGGGGGGGGGCGGAGAACCCCCGCGACCACCAAATACCAAGAGAGCGGGGGTTCCGGAGACCCTCCGGAGAGAGGGGGAAATAGTCCAACCCCGTCGAAGGCCGAGCGACCCCGACTCCTGCCATCGTGGCGGTATACCCTGTATTCTTTAGTTAAAACAAAAAAACAAATTTCTCTTCCAAATCTGAATAAGCAACGTAAAAAAATTCTCTAAATAGGCTTCTACTCATATTACTATATTAATTTAAATTTGTTTTTTTTTTTTTTTATCATTTCCGGCACTAAAAATGTACAGCATTCCAGCAGTATGCCTTTTTCGTCGGTAGCTGTTGTAGTATTTTAGATATGGATTGTGGCTCTTCTAGAGGCTGATATATATATTATATATATAATATATATTAGTATTCGATATATATTGTATATATATAATATTATATATAGTATATATATATATATAATATATATATATATTATATTATAATATATATTATATAATATAATTATATATAAGTATATATATATAATAAATATTACTATATATTAATTATATATATTTGTCGAAATCGGATAGATATCGGTTCGATATATATATTTCGATAATAGTCGAAATCGCCAGATGTCAGAAAGAAACAAGGTTTTACTACCTATATATATATATTATAACTAGTAATTATATATAATATTTATATTATTATAATATATATATATATTAGTATATATACTATATATATATATATAATCATAGTATATTTATATAATATATATATATAATATATATATTATATAAGCGATGCTTGAAAGCACCGTTGCGGTGCTGCGTATAGCAACGGTGCACCTCAATTTCCAATGTTCTGGTGAGGGCTGGAGAATTGCGGTGCTCGCCGCCAAAATTATATATATATATATATACTAATATTAGATATATATATAATATATAAGTTATATTTATAAGTGATTTAGTTATAATAAGCACTACTATATCATTAGCGATAGATATTATATATATATATATGAGAAAGCTCTGATATTGACATTTACAAACGGTTTCGAAGTTACGGTTTTTAGTGGTTCGAAGCTATCCACTCAATGGCGACTTGCGCTTTTGCCTATATTTTGTTAAAAAAAAAAAGGAAAAAATTGTTGACTTCGCATGTTTTCCGTTACACTGCACAGCACCGAAAAGTTAATATGAAGTTGTTTGCAGTTTAAATTTTACCGTTTTCATTTATTTAGTTAACGCACTAGTCTGGAAATCATAATTATATATATATAATATATATATATATATATATAAGAATACCACATATATATATTAGATATACTATATATATATATATATTTATATTATATATAATAATATATATAATATATTAGTAATATATATATATATGTTATTATAATAAGTAATATATATAGTATATAAATCATAACGCATAAGATATCGTATAAATATATATATATATATATATACGAGATACCACAGTGAGGGGTCTATCGCAATCTTGGGAAGCCCTGGGGACTGGACTTTTTGACTGAGACGAGCTCTCACTTTTGGGAATTGCGGGGATAGTAAGGTTTCTTTCGACTTACGTCATGCTCTCCTATTTAACTATCCCACTTCCGTGCATGTTACACACATTACCCAATTATATATATATATTATATAGGTATTAGATATATATTAAATATATATATATATATATAAGTAGATATATAATATTATATATTATATAATACTTAGGAGACTATAAATATCTATAATATATGATATATATATATATAATATATATATTTAAAGATACCATCCCCCCCCGGAGCCAATCCTCCCCCCCCCCCGCGGCGACATACAGTACTATGCTGTCTGTGCTTAAAAATTTCCTACGTACTAATTTAATAGCTAATTAAGAAATATAAATTTTTCCCCATATAAATAATATTTACTGAGATATAGAAGTTAAAGCATGTCGAAAAAAAATAGAATAAATAAAATAAAAAAAATAAAAAGCAACGAGAAATTTCAACAGTTTTTCCTTGGCAAAGGAGTGAAGGTTATTATATAATAATCACACTTTCAGGAAAATGTTTAATACCAAAATGGGGTAAAATAGGGTTTTATTAGGTTAGGCTTAGTCTGGTTGGTGGTCTGGTAGTGTAAACATGCTCTTATTTATTTATATATATAATATATATATAATATGTTAATATTTTTATGACTTAAATTGTATATATAGTTATATTTATATATATTTCTATATATAATATATATTTTATATAGTATATTATATTTATTACTCTATCCTCTCTTGTTTGTTTTTTTCACTTTTTTATGTGATAGATCAGTTTGTAAATAACATTTATTTTAATTTTTAGCAGTAAATGTATGCATGGAACACAAACATATGTCTACGGGTGACGGTAATTTCAAACATTTTCATAACATATAGTTTCAATGAAAATCGGTCACGAAAATCGCTGTTGTCGCTAGGATTGGATTATTAACGTCCATTGGACAAAAAAGTTATAAATTAGGAAATTTAAGAGGATAAAAATTTCGTACTGGATAGATATCATAGAATTGCAATTTTTTTTTTTGGTAAAATATCGAGTGATATCGATATTTTCATACCGATTAATCGTAAATCGATATAATTTTGGAATTTGCTTTTTAGAGTCAGTGTTTTTTCGGCTCTGTTGCATCTTTTCAATTTAATATAGTGTAAATTTAGAACATTAAAATGAAATTTGTGTAAAGAACTGAGATATATATATATAGTATATATATATTATAATATACTATATATATAATCCATATATATATAGTATATAATAAATGAATATATATCATAAATAATATATATAAGTATTATATATATATAAAATATATATAAATATATATTATATATAATTAATATATAATTATATTAATTATATTAGTATATTATATATATAAAAAAAATATATATATTATACTATATATATATATATATATATATATTATATATATATATAGAACATTAAACTGAAATTTTGTGTAAGAAAAGATAGATAATATATATATATATTATATATATATATATATATATAATATATAGAATATATAATATATTTTAAATAATATATGATATATATATATATATATATATACAGAAATATATATATATATATATATATATTATATTATTATATATATATATATTTATCACATTCTCTGACAAATCAGGCAGTGCCCTGCACCCGACCATAACCGATTTTCATGAAACTTTGTATATAAAGTCATCTAGGCAAAAAAAAATACCTTCCAGAAAATTTGAGGTCCCAAAACTTACTTTCCTATTATGTGTCGTGAAATATTTAATGAAATTTATTTCATATCTTTAATATGTTTAAATCTGAGAAGTTTATTTCAAGTAAATTTTATAATTATAATTATAAGTAGTATTGGAACTATTTATTTCTGAAAGGTAAATATCTAGTTTTTGATCCTAACTTTCCAGTTTACTACCCGTGATTTCAGAAGGTAAATATCTAGTTTTTCATCTAAATATTTTCTGAAAAAATTTTTTAAGTTCAAAAAAATTTCTAAGTTCAAAAAAGTTAAGTTAAGTTAAGTTTTTTAAGAAAATTGTTTAGTGACAAGCTTCTGACATAATTCCAGAAGCTTGCCACTAAAGAATTTTCTTAAAAAACTTAACTTAACTTAACTTTTTTGAACTTAGAAATTTTTTTGAACTTAGAAAATTTTTTCAGAAAATATTTAGATCAAAAACTAGATATTTACCTTCTGAAATCACGGGTAGTAAACTGGAAAGTTAGGATACCACTAAGGTCCAAGTGTGTTGAAATCCATTCTTAAAACAAAATAAAGTAATAACAAAACTTCTGTGATCCATAAAACTTTGGATTAATAAATACGATGATTCCCTAAATACATTAAAGACGTCTGACTTTATCTTTTTTAATTTATTTATTAAAAGTTCGTACCTCAAGGGCATAGGAGGGGAACTTCTCTAGGCAATTTCTACCTAGGGTCCGGACTAGGGATCGAACCCGCGCCCTTACCATGCGACTCAGTCGCTCTACCGATTGAGCCATGGTATAGCAGCTAAATAATTTGCACCAACTATAAACAACTATGGAAATTAAAAAAAATTATAACATTAAGTTTAATTCCATACTTTGAAATTGAAAGTAGTTCAAATTTAACAAGTAGTGAAACTGTAATTCAACTGAAATCTACATACAAGTCATGCTTCCCAAAATGAGGAGTTTATAGAAGTGGTTGATTCTTGAGATAAGTTGATATTGCCTAAACAAAGTCTACATACAGGAATTGGGAGTTAATTGGGAGTTTCTCCTGTACAGTAGCATAATTATTAACTATTTGAGAAAGGAATACTGTTTCTTGGAATTATTTCCCTCTCAAATAAATGATTCTTTCACACAATGAATATGAAATAACAGGGCTATTTATATGGAATGTCTATATTTAGTTTATAATACCTTTAAAATATTTTATATGCAAGACATGAGACAAAGGCACAGATGTCCAAATTCAAGCAGAGCAAGCATTGATATGTAGAGGATAAACTTCAAGCAAAAATATCGAACTATACAGAACAAATGAAAATAGTGGGCTTAATTTTCATTATTCCAATGGATTAAAGCACCAAACTGAAATTAGTTAACATGGTCACATTGTACTTAAGTATCTGGAATGAATGGGGTGAACTATTTTACTTAATTTAGCATATTGATCTTATAACAAAAGAGAGTAACACTGTCAATAAAATAAAATTTTGTTCCCTAATAATTTCAGCTGCAGTATTATATATATTTTTTTTTTTTTTTTTTTTTTTTTTTTTTTATAAAGTCCACACCTCACGGGCATAGCCCTATTCAAGGAGGGGAACTTCTAGGTAATTTCTACCTAGGATCCGATATATATATATATATATGTATTTATACATATTATAAATATATTAATATATATATATATATATATATATATATATATATAATATTATTATATATATATATATATATATATATATATATATATATATATATATATATATATATATATAATAGAAACAGGCTGTGGCAAAAAAGACCACCCCGATTTGAAACGCCAATGAAAAGGAAACAGAGTGAAATACAGAAAAAAAGTACTTATCCTCAGAGGTACATGTTATGACAAAGTAATTCTGGAAGTTTTGAAAATAACACTACTTAGAAGTTTTCCATTGCCCTGCGAACCATATCCAGTGGAATCCCAGCGATTTACTGCGTTATTGTTTGCTTGAGGTTTTTCAAATTTCCTGGCCGGTGGTGGGTGATATACCCGTGATTTGAGGTGCCCAGGCAGAAACAAATTACATGGCCTCAAATCCGGCGAAATTGGTGGCCATCCAATATCACCCCGGATTCACCAAATTTGAATAAACTCTTCGACACGATGCTCTTCACTTCAGCCATAGTAAATACTGATAAATAGTACATGAACCCATGGACCTAATGAGACCACGCCCACTGCTGTAAACTTCCTTACCCACAAGGCGAGCTATGCCCCTCCCACATCGGTGTGGTCTTTTTGCAGCACTATATATATATATATATATATATATATATATATATATATATATATATATATATAATATATATTATATATATATATATATATATATATATATATATAATATATAGTTATATATATATATATATAAAGTTAATATTTATTATAGCGGCATAGCGGTACGGATAAAATGGATAGACCCTATATATATATATATGGCTTTACTACATTTCGGTTTTCAATATATCCTTGATGAATCGAAAATAAGATTAAAAGGCTAATTTAAATTCTAAAACCGTTGCCTTTTACAACAGAAGAAACTAAAAATATTCTTTGGTGCTGCAAGATGCCTGTGGCTTAATCACGCAAGATGAAAGGTGGTCGACTTTGGGATATTGCCAGAAATTTTAACAAATAATTAAAGAGAGAGTGATATCATTTTATGAAGGTGATGTAATAATCAGAAAATGTTCCGGAAAAAGTGACCCCTTAAGCATTAGAAATATAGAAGGAATTCTAGAGCACAAACAAAACCAAACAAAAAAAAAAAGTCTGTTATTGGGAAATCTACAAGAGGTCTATGTGAAATACAAGGAGATTGGCATTGATAAAAAATGTTGAGCATATA
>JABUQX010049437.1:5000-25000 GCA_015478945.1 Trachelipus rathkii | reverse complement strand
TATATTATATAATATTATTATATAATATATATGTACTGTATAATATAATATATAAACTTAATGTTATGATTTTTATTTCAATAAATCAAATCTCAAATATATTTAGTTGCAGAGTCTGTTTTTAGATAATTAATATTAATTAATTAAATATTAAAGTAGCATTTAATTATAAAATATTAATAATGATTGAATTAATATTTGGTCTTAGTAAAAATACTTCAGTCTTTTATCTTCTTTTTTTAATTTACTTTCATAATTATTAATTATGATAATTAATAATTACTAATTAAAATAATTCCCAATTTAGAGTGTAATTATATGAAAAGATTTCCAATTATTTATTTATTCATTTATTTAATTTTTATATAGTTGATTTACTTATTTATTTATTTATTTATTTATTTAATTATAATATTATTCATTTATTATTTTTCTTCTTTATTTTTTATTTCAAATCTTTTTCTTTGAAAATCTTTTCTAAAGTAATTAAAAATCTTAAAATTGTGAATTTAAACAAAGGAAAAAGTCCCCGGAGCCTCGTTTCCAGTTGGCGAGTCTCTTTTATATCACGCAACGTATTCCGAAAATAAAGACCGACACAAAATTCATTACCGGTATTCAACAACAAACTAAAACTACTCCTAAAAATCCAAGCCCGCGAAAAATAGCCCTTATGATACATTACCTTAAAGCTTAAAATAAATATTGTTGCCATTCGTGCTTGATTTTTGTTGAACATAAAAGAAAGTTTTAATAAAATATTATTAAATGAAGGAGTCTTTATTCCAGCAAAAAAATTAATAATGTTATCTTTAATATGTTTTTCTTGCTATGAATAAAGATATCTTGGAATTCAGATAATATTGAAAAAGAAAAATTGATATATAAGATCTTAACAAACTTAATTCTTTTGATCAGGTATACAAATATTGGATTAATTTTCATATAATAATACATATATAATATATTATATATTATATATAATTATATATATTATATATTATATATATATATACTATATATTAAGTATATATATATATATATATAGTTATTTATATATATATATTATATATTATATAATATATATTAATTATATATATATTATATACTATATATATATATATATATATATATCATGGACATGGGTTCAAGTACAAATACTTGTACTTGTACTTGGACTTAAGTACATTTTTTGGAGTACTTGCGCTTGCAGTATCTAAAACCCAGTGAACTTGTACTTGTACTTGCACCTTTTGTACTTGAAAATTTGCAAAAGTACTTGCAAGTACTTATATCGGCATTTTTAACTTGCCAATATTTTTTTTTAATTCATTTTTCTACGTATTGATATTATTATTATTTCTTGGCCAGCATCCCGAAGAGGCCATGCATGTAACTAAAAAACTATAACATCTACAGGAAAATAAATAACATTTTTGATCTCAGCAAGCAATTTTATCTAGATGAAATTAATTTTTTTTTTTTTTTATTAATATTTATAATAACACTAATATTAAGTATAATTTTCGATCTGGCAGGCGTACGCTGTGATTGACCTTGAATCCCTGCATTAGTTCACGAGAGCAAGAGTTGTCAAATAGTATTTTATTTTTACACCTTGGAGAAAATGTTATTTTTTTCTTTTTATATCCTTTTTAGGGGTCGAGCGACGGAGGGACAGAGGGGGGGACCGAAGTTCCCTTCCGTACGTCCCCGGTAGGCCGAGAACCCCGACTCTTCCATCTTTAAGTTTTTACCCGTGGGGTATCTTTAGTCTAAAAAAGAAAAATTTCAACATTTGGCCCTTTGGCGTGATCCCATCGGAGTTTACTCGACCTAATTCATATTTCTTCAAACAACCGCAATGTGTTTTCCAACATTTTTTACACAATTTTAAATTTAAACAAGCGTTATTTTTTTTTTATTATTATTTCATGTGTAAAAATGTCTCCTGATTAATAAAATGATATTATTTTCGTTGTTAGCTGTTAAAGTTTTTTGTTACATGCATTGTGTCTTTCGGGATGCTGACCTTATTTTTTATATATGTATTCTAAATAAATTTCCATTTACGAATATCAAAGTTATGACCATTATAAATATATATATATATATATTATATATATATACTTATTAATTATAATATATATTATATATATATATATTTATATATATATATATATATATATCTATTAATATATTATATATATATATAATATGTAATATATATATATATATATATATATATATATGCCTTGTATGTTTTAGAGAACGTAATTTTTTTTTGTTTTTTTTTTTTTTTTTATTTAACATATTAATATTATATGATACTAACAATGAATTTAAGTAGTGACGGACGAATCAAAAGTTCAAAATATTTTAAATAATTTTTTAAAAATCACATTTATATCAACAAAATTTAAAAAAATGAAATATCTCAAAAAGTACGACACACAGAAAAACCAACTACATATTTGGAATCAGCATATAAAGCTTTATTACAAAAAAGTAAAAAATAAATAACATAAATAAAAAATTAAATAATTAGGGGTCGGCCGACGGGGAACAGAGGGTGGGGGACGTTTTCCCATACCCCGAAGGGGAGGGGCGGTAGGAACCCCGCGAAGCCTTGCGAGGAGAGAAATGTGAGTTGCAGGTGCGAAAAGAAAGGTGCATAACAGGATTGAATGGCGGGGTTTTGTGAGTTGGTATAGTTGTAGCCCACCTGGGTCAAGGGCTGAACCCACATGACGAGATGCCATAGCTGAGGGTCTTGCGGTCCCCTGAAACTCTAGCGGTAGGATTTTCTGACTGCGACGATCTCACTAAAAGGTATAAAGGGGGTGGAAGGCTTGGGCTTGCTTTCTGACTTGTCAGTAATATTTCTATTTCTAATTTCCATATATTATATATATATAATATATATTATATATATATATATATATATATATATATATCAATATTAGTTATATATAAAACTATATTTATTTTATAATATATTATATATATATATATACTATATATGCAGTTTTCATAAAGTACTGTACTTGATTGCACAGTTACTATGTATTGTAACTTGGAAATTGTACAAATTCGATAGAGCTACTTGTAGTACTTGTACTTACTAACAATGTCTAGAGTAATTGTACATTGTACTGTGCATGACAAATGTACTAACCCAAGCCTATATATATAATATATATATATATATATATAATATATATATATATATATATATATATATATATATCTTATATATATATATCATATATATATTTATATTAATATATATATATATATATATATATTATAATATAATTATATATATATATAATTATATAATATAATAATTATATATATATATATATATATATATATATATTATATATATATATATATATATATTATAATATATATATATATATATATATATATATTATATATATATATATATATCGCTACCGTGGCTCTTGATGATCGAATGAATGACATATATATATATATATATATTATATATATATAATATAGTAATATATATATTATGTATATATATAATATAATATATATATATTATATATATATATATATATATATATATATATAATATATATATACTAAGTATACTCAGTAACTCTCATGCGAGCAGGACACTGGTTCATCCTCCGCGTAGCAGTCTGAGTATTATCTTCCTGGGGCAAGAATTAAAACTGGGCCAGCAAAACACTTGTAGGAGACAGGCTTGGATAGCCGGCCTTAAAGTTCGATTTCCTGCAGTCCCCATGCTAGCCTTTGAGAAGGGATTAATTAAGCACGTTAAATTAAGTTTATATATATTATATATATATATATATATATAGTATATATAATTATATATAATTAATAATATTATATATATAATACTATATATAATATATATAATAATAATATATATTATATATAATATATTATATATATATAATATAATATAAACTAAGCTTCCCTACCGAAATTCTATGATCTACCATTTTATAACAGTGATCTACTTGGATAAAAAATTTAAATATTTAAAATATTAATAATTTAAAATAAATTAAAAAATTAAAAGGTTTATGGCGTCGGTTCTAAACCCTTACGATAGTTCAGGTTATGCATAAGTTTTGCTGAGTATACACAAAGTAACTGTGTTTTACTTAATTAACAAATCTTATCATCATAACCTGAGCTGGTAGGGACCTAAACCAAGACCAACCTATATGGATCGACGATGTCGCAAACATAGACCTAACCTAGATGAATCTACGATTCCTTAAACCTAGACCTAGCCTAGATGGATTTAGTATATATATATATATATATATATATATATATACTAATATATATATATATATATATATATATAAGATATTATATATATATATTATATATATAATATATATAATATATATATATATATATATATATATAGTATATGATATATATATTATTATATATATATAATTACATATTATATATATATATATATATATATATATATACTATATATATATACTTTTCGTAGCGTAGCTGGTTTGCTAGTTTAAACTGGTTGGTTGATTGCCAACTGGTAGATCACATATTGGAATGAAAACAACTCGAAAGATCACATGGTGGAAGAGCACCAAATTTTATTACATAAAGTTTTTGAGTTGTGGTTCTATTTGAACAAAACTTTTTGATTATGCGCGTACTTTCAAAACAAGCCACTTTCTCCTAGTTCGTGAATTTCTTTTCTATATCTCGGTCCCGTGTCTGTTATATATTGAGCATTTAAGCACGTCGTTGTGTTGATTTTTCCTGTGGTTTCAGCGAACTGTAAAATATGTTAAACGTACTGAGAGTTGGATGTACTAACAGCGAAGGAGATACTTTTTTTAGTATGTGTGTATAGTCAATTTCACCAAAAATGATAGAGTGGACAAATTAAAAACATGACTAAGGTGGTTAATCACAAGTATTATGGATATGTTGTTGGTTACCAGGATCGGAACTGAGCTTCTCATACTTGTTATCAGATTTTTATCTCAAATTTAATTAATTTTCTCAATTAATAATGATCTTAATACCTTTTGTAGTTCGTATAATTTGGAATGAGCTTTTCAACCATTTTAACGACTGTTATTTTTGTATAACAAAAGTGTGCGGTTTTTATGGAAGAACAAATAATATTATATATCCTAAAATACCTTTTGATATAGGATCTGATTCTCAATGGGAAAGTTTACAGTTCAAACTCCCCAGCAAATTGACAGAAATATTTAGAAATCTATGTAGAAAGCTAAAACCAGGATATAATATACTTATGGAATTCCTTTGTTCTGAATAAAATGTTTCTTAGATTCCAGGGTATTTCACCAAGTATTGTGTATTGATGTTTTCTTTGTCTTTGGGATTGTAGAGTGACACAGTTCAATGTCTTCAAAGGGATGTATTTGTTCTAGGTAAAGCCAATATAAAGAATATACATCTGTAAATTAAAACCAAAAAGCCTAGCCACCGCCATTGAGTATCAAATTTGAGGACACCGCATATTTTCCAAAGGTGAAGACAGGACACAATTTATAGACAAGACGAACTAAATATTTATTTACGAGACCTTTACTTGTCAAATCATCATATTGAACTGAGGTCTTATGATACAGCAAGTCATTTACTGACAAAAGGAACAAAATTTTAGTGTTCAGTAATTGTTAATAAACAATGTTCATTGTTTTATTCTATGCAATTCAAAATAGTGATTATATACAAGTGAATGGTAATGTGCAAAATAAAATTGGGTAGATAGATCCACATAGTTTTGTAAAAAATATATAGGCATTCAGAAATAACCCAGACGAGTTTAACTTGTTTATAAATTGAAAGCATTTTTTCATAATGAAAGCAATTTTATCTTTCTCGTGCAGATGACATGAAGGAAACATACGAAGTTATGTCTCTAATTCTAAACACCATGACACCTACAAATTTTGACCTAAAAGTCATAAGGCTGCTACTTAGATAGATTAGAGGGTGTCTTTGGGATGGTAGAGTGACATAAAACAATATCTAGAAAGAAATACATTTGTTCTAAGTAAAGTTAATATAAAGAAAAAGAATACACTTCTGTCATTAAAAAAAAAAAAAAGTCTACCCCGCCATTGTGTATCAAAATTGGAATAAATAGTCGTCAACGTCTTTGGATAAGAAGGCGTCGCTTTCAAATACCAAAATAAAATTTTGTCAAAGATTAAGTAACGAAACCGTTTTGAAGAACAATCGTTGGAGACCATAAATTAAATATGCATTCCACGCTTTTTACATTCCATTCGACAAGGGGTGAATTTCTTTAACATCAACTGCGATTTTGAAAGTTTAAAAAAAAAGAAAGAAAGAAAAACACATTCAAGAATTTTTTACAAAGTAGGATAATTTATTTTTATTATTATTATTATTATTATTATTATTATTATTATTATTATTATTATTATTATTATTATTATTATTATTATTATTATTATTATTATTATTATTATTATTATTATTATTATTATTATTATTTATTATTATTATTATTATTATTATTATTATTTTATTATTATTCATTACTATTATTATTATTATATATTATTATTATGTATTATATATATATTATATATATCATATATATCATATATATATATTTATATATAATTATATATATTAATTATATAATTATATAATATATTATATATACACACAGTATATATATATATATTAATATATATACTATATATATATATATATATTATTAGATACATATATATATACTATATATATATATATATATATATATATAGTATATATATATATATATATGGACGTATATAGTTATGTAAAAAGAAACCATCCCCTAATTTAACGTTAATGTATGGATCCTTTATTGCAAAACAAACTTCCATATATATATTATATATATATTATATATATATATATATATATATATATATATATATAATATATATATTATATTTAATTAATTATATATATATAGTATATATTATATATAATTGGATATTTTTCCATTCATGGGGTAGGGTCTTTTCAAGTTAGACAAAGTAAAGAAATAACAAATGAAACTCCAAGCCATTGAGACTCCCAACACAATTTCTCAGAAAATCACAGTTCAATAGCAAGAAAATACAGATGTGGTCAGCAACGCTAGAAACTAGATATCGCTAGAAAAAACTTATCGCCAACAACCTATCATCTTAAGTCTTACCTTCAATATCCACATAAAATTTTTCCCAACATTAAAAATACCCTTCTCCCGCTGGGAAGAAGTCGTAAAAAGGGTGAAAATGTTAATAATGAATTAGTTGTCTTGATTTACCTGGTGCTCAGCAAAGGTTTAAAGAATGTCAGCTTTATAGTGTTTTAACCTTAAATTAATCTTATACAAAATTGAATAGACTGAAGCCCCTCTAGATTCTATATACTGTCGGAGTCACTATGGGAAAGAATTCTCAGTTTTTGGGGGGTTACCCATTACAGCTATATACTGATTACGAGCTTGCAGGATATTTTTCTGGCATATATAGACAGAGAATGTTCATATAGCAGGTAATGTCGTTATTGCCTTCATAAGAAACGAGAAAAGTTTAGGTACTTAATTTGAGATTGAAGCATATTGAGAAATCTTTCTTTATAAGAGTTGAATTTACAAGTATAAGGTGCCCATAGGGAAAGTTTAACAGAGTCAACAGGAAAAGAATCGAAAAACGAAATTAAGACAAGCAACTTCTAGACGTGCAAGAGTATGGAGCAGATTGAAATGAGTGGGTGACGAAGAGTCGGGTCGCAGGATTATAGGATTGAATTAGAGTTTTTAAAATGGTTGTCAGAGTAGTAAAACAGTGCAGAAGATAAAGTAGGAACCCAGGGGAACACCACCATTGAAAAGTAAATTAAGGATCGTTCACCACCACACCAAATTAAAGAAATGTAATAATGATTGTGGAGGAGCTAGACAATGAGTGACTAAAAATGGATAAGAGGAAGCCCGAAACATATGAGCTCAGGAGACAGTGACGCATGCCAATCTTTTCAAAAGATTTTACTGTTATAGGTCCAAAGAAAAACTTCCTTTTATATACATATGGAAAAAGGATTATAATGAGTTAAAACTTGGAACGGCATGATGAGGAAGTTAATTACTTCGAGGTCGAAAAGAGGATATACCGGATGATCGGAAAGTAAGGGTAATGCACCAAGATTCATTATTACATCTTCTTTAATTTGTGGGTTGGGTAGATAATCCACAAATGGGACGATTCTTAATTTTACTTTTTCAACTGGCTTGGTGTTCCCTGGGGTCATTTCTGCTTTATCGTTCTTGCACTGTTTTTACTAATACTCTGACAACCATTTTAACTCTATTCCAATCCATCGTTTATACCGACGACCCGACTCTTCGTTCACCCACTCATTGATAGCAATGCTGCTCCATACTTTGCACCTTAGAGTTGCTTCTATTTTTAGTTTTCACTCGATTCCTTCTATCACTAGTTGATCTCTGTGTGTATATCTTGTCATTGGGTCACCTTAACCTTTTAATTTCAACTCTACAGTAAAATAATGATTTCCAATATATCTCTCATTCTCAAATTAAAGTACGAACTTTTCTCTTCTTATTGAGCACGAATAACGACAATACTTGCTGATATGAACATTCTTCGGTTATATATGCAGAAAAAATCCTGCAAAGGCTACGTATCATTAAATTAGTTGCTTCAGGTAACCCCCCCAAAAAATTAGAACGTGTAAATTCTTATTCCATGTGACTCCGACAGTATAGAATCTAGAGGGGCTTTCAGTTCTATTCAGATTTTTGTATAAGATTAAGGGTTTATAATGTAGTAAAAATCACTATCTAAAAGCTGATCTTTCCTTTCTTGCGAGCACCATTATAGAGTAATCATGAACAACTAACTCAATTATCTAATCATCTCTCGACGCCTTTTACGACGCTGCTCCTTCCAGGCGGGAGGGTGCCGCTGTATTCAATATACAAAATTTTATGGTCGGACTGTGGAAATGAGAACCTTGTTCGAATTGTGGCAACCTCCTTCTTTTCCAGCGCATATCTATTTTGTGCGAATTCTGCACCCATCATCTGTATCTTCTGCTATTGACTGTGATTTTTAGAATTTTGGAGTCTTCAATGTTGGAGCTTTCATTGTTTTATCTTATTACTTTCTTTCCTAACTTGAAAGACCCCTACCCCATGATTTGGGGAAAAATATCCAATATATACTATATATATATATTATATATATATATATATTATATATACGTATATATATATATATATATATATATATATATATAATATATATATATAATATATATATTATATATATATATTGGAAGTTGTTTTGCAAAAAGGGATCCCGTACAAATAACGTTAAATTAGGTTGATGTTTCTTTTTACATAAACTTATATACTGTCCCATACAGAATGTCACTAGTATTATATACTTTATTATTATATTGCATTATCATTATTATATATATATATAATTAGTATAGATTATATTCAATAATAATAGTATATGTTATATATTATATAATAATACCTATATATATAGTATATATATATATTATAATTATATATTATGTGCTGTATATATATTATAGCTTATATATCATTACTAGTATAATTAATTATATCATATTAATGCTGGATTATATATATATATCTAATAACTATAATATATAGTAAAATAATATAAATTCTAACACTATTTAGATACATATCAATAATATAATATAATAATTCAATTAATGATAAGTAAATAATAATAATAATAATAGATAATTGAAATAAATAATCAATATAATAATAATAATAATAATAATAAAATAATAATAATAATAATAATAATTAATAAGTATAATAATAATAAATAATAATAATATAATAATTAAATAATGTAATAATAATAATAATAATAATAATAATTAATAAAAATAAATTATCCTACTTTGTTAAAAAAATTCTTGAATGTTTCTTTGTTTCTTTTTGTTAACTTTCAAATCGCGTGTGATGTTAAAGGAAATTCACCCCTTGTCGAATGAATGTAAAAATCGTGAGATGTAGTGATTTAATTTATGGTCATCGCCAGAACGAATGTCTCCTCTCAAAACGTTTCGGTTACTAAGATCTTTGACAATTTATTTGTATTTGAAAGCGACGTCTTCTTATCCAAAACGTTGACTCGACTTTATAATCCCAAATCTTTGATAACAATTTGCGGGTGGTAGACTTTTTTTTTTTTTTTAATTGACAGAAGTGTATTCTTTTTCTTGTATATTTCTCTTTTAAAAATCTTTTCTGTATTTCTTTCTAATATTGTTTTATGTCCCGTCTACCATCCCAAGACACCTCTAATCTATCTAAGTAGCAGCCTTAATGACTTTTAGGTCAAAATTTGTAGGTGTCATGGTCGTGTTTAGAATTAGAGACAATAACTTCCGTATGTTCCTTCATGTCATCTGCACGAGAAGATAAAATTCTTTAATTATGAAAAATGCCCTTTCAATTTATAAACAGTTTAAAACTCGCTGGTTATTTCTGAATGCGCTATATATTTTTACAAAACTATGGTGGATCTATCTACCAATTTTATTTTGCACATTTACCAATTCACTTGTATATAATCACGTATTTTGATTGCATTAGAACTAAACACAGTGAAGAACATTTGTTATTAACAATTACTGAACACTAATAATTTGTTCCTTTTGTCAGATAAATGACTTGTTGTATCATAAGACCTCAGTTCAATATGTGATTTGACAAGTATCTTCGGTAATAAATATTTAGTTGTACATTGTGTATGAATACTAATTTGTCCTGTTACTTTTATCACCTTTTGGAAATATGCATGGTGTCTCTCAAATGTGCATACTTCAATGGCGGGGTGCGGCTAGGCTTTTTGGTGTTTGAAATTTAAGATATATCTTATATATTGGACTCTATCTTTTACTAGTATCCAGTATAATACATCCCTTTTGAAGAACATTGACTTGTGAGTATTAATTTGTACACTCTAAATCCCAAGACAAAAGAAAACTTACAAATACCTAATATCTATGGTCGAAGAATACCTAGAATCTACTAGAACTTTTATTCAGACAAAGGTACTTCCATAAGTATATTAGTATCCTGGTGTGTTAGCTGTCTACATAGATTCTAATATTTCTGTCAATTTTGCTAGGGGAGTTTGAACTGTTAAACTTTTTGCCATGAGAATTCATTATTCGCTATATCGCAAGGTATTTTAGAAGAATAATATAATATTATTATTTCTGCCATAAAACGCCACACTTTTGTTATACAAAAATAACAGTCGTTAAATGGTTAAAGCTCATTCCAAAATTATACGAACTACAAAAGCGCTATTAAGATCATTCATTAATTGAGAAAAATTAATTAAATTTGAGATAAAATCTGATAACAAGTATGAGAAGCTTCAGTTTTTTATCATGGGTATAACAATCAAAATAATCGCATGAAATATAATGCTGATTTAACATCTTAGTCAATGTCATATAATTTTAATGAGGGCAAGCATTTTTGGTGAATTTGTCTAATTCACGACATACTAAAGAAATAGTAATTCTCCTTCGCTGTTAGTACATCAACTCTCCAGTACGTTTAATAGCAATATATCTCTAGCAGTTACGCTGAAACCATCCGGGAAAAGAAGGAAGGGACAGGAACGATTGCTTTTTAAATGATAAAAAAATAACAGACAGACGGAACCGAATGATAATGAAGAAATCACAGAACTCAGAGAGAAAGTGATTTTTATTGAAAGTACCGCGAATTATCAGGAATTTTTGTTTAAATGGAATTTGACTCAAATGAAATTTTATGTAATAAAATTTTGGCCAGCTAGCTTAACGCCTTTGTTTTTTTGATGATTGTTATTACATAATCCCAAATATGTGAATCTACCAGTTGGCAATTCAACCAAACAGTGTTTAAAACTAGAACCAGCTACACGCGTTACTCGAAAATGACCAACTCAGGATATTATTATCCGTATTTATAAATATTTTTAAATTATTTCTATATATATATAATACTCTATATATATATATATATATATATATATATAGGTATATATATACTCGATAATATATATATAAAATAAAATACTAAATAAATAATTTTAGGTATCATATAGTATATATATATATATTAGTATACTTATAAAAAATAAAATATTACTTATTATATTATATATATATAAGTATAATAATAATAATAATTAAATATTTAGTATATATAATATATATATAGTAAAATCCATCTTAGGCTAGGTCTAGTGCTTTAAGGAATCGTAGATTTCATCTTTAGGTGTAGTCTTGTTTGCGACATCGTTTCGATCCATATAATGGTTGGTCTGTGTTTAGTCCTACCAGCTCAGTTTGATGGATAAAATATATGGTATTTAATAGTAAACACAGATTTACTTACTCGCTGTTATGACTCAGCGACTTATAGTGACGTGCATTACTTTACGCTTAGGGTTTCATAACCCGACGCCGATATAATACCTTTTTAATTTTTAATTTTTTTAATATATGTAAATATCTTTAATATTTTAAATTTTTTATCCAAGTAGATCACTGTTATTAAATGGGAGATCCTGGAATTTCGTTAGGTGAAAGCAAAAAATATAATATTTGATAGTATACTAATACTGACTCTATATATTAATATATATATTAATATAATATACATAATACATAGCTACTCACTATATACTATAATCTCCTTGTATATATAGTATATATAGTTATTTATATAGATGTATATAATATATATAATATATATATAATATATTATTATAGAACTATAATTTTAACGTGGATTAATAAAATACCGCTTGCTCAAAGGCTTCTAGCATGAAGAGAGTGGTGAACTATGCCAATGAATTGGACAAACTCGAACTTATAAGCCGGCCTATCCACTCTCCAGCTGTCTTCACTACCAAGTGCTTGCTTGTCCCTAGTTTTAATTCTTGCCCCAGTGAAGATAATACTAGACTGCTACCGCGGGAAGGAGTTAGCCTCCAGTGTTCCATCTCGCTCATGTAGAGTTTAACTCGTTTTAGACAGAACCTCTATGCACTACTATATATTACTACATCACTCTCTCATAAGTATATATATATTAGATAAAATATATATATAGGTATTAAAGATGTTCCAATATTATTAGTAAAGACTTTAGTGAAAATCTCAATTATAAGTATGACTTTTATCTTATAACAATAGCCTTATCTAATTTACATCAAATTATTGATATAATATATACTATAGCTATTATATATAATATTTCATTCAATTCTCATCAAGGATTTCCAGAGATACTATATATATATGAATATTTAAATTTCCAAAAAAAATTATATATATACTATTTATTTATTATATATAAGTATTCAAAATATTATGTTATATAGATATGAACTAATATATATATTAATAAATATATATATATATAATAGCTAAAATGTCCATAGATTCTTGAGTATATAATATAGATTAATATTATATATATATAATTTAAAATTAATACATCAATAAGATAATAATTATATGAGATATATACCTTACAAATAATTCGAGGTATTAGAGTAGATAGTTCAGTATATCTATACAAGCTGAAAATACTAATAATATTATATTAACTAGTGGGAAGGATAAAAACAAGTAAAAGGTAATATGATTTACTAAAGTAAATATATAGTAGTATTATATAGACTATAATACGGTATGTATAAATTATATAATATATATATATCAGGCTTGGGTTTAAGTACATTTTGTCAAGTGCAAGTACAAGTGACAATTACTCTCTTAGTAAATGTTCTCATCAGAACAAAGTAAATATCTCTTAGAATTTTTCCTAAGATCCAAAGATGTCAAGTCTCAGAATACTTGGCAATCAAGTACAAAGTACTTTATTGGAAACTAGTGTTATAATATATATATATATATATATATATATTATAGTATACTGATATATATATATGATACATAAATTAGTCTCATGTTGAATCCTGCTCATACTGCTTTGATTATACTATTTCTTAACTTTGGTTACGTTATATAGTATATATATTTATATATATACTATGGAAAAGGAAAGCAGTAGGAAGAATATTGCAAAAAGATCGAAAAAGCAAAGCCAGCCTTGCCACCCCCCTTTATACCTTTTAGTGAGAATTCGTCGCAGTCAAAAGATCCACCCCTAGAGTTTCAGGGGGACCGCAACGGACCGCTCACTATGGTCATCTCGTCATTGTGGGTCAGCCCTTGACCCAGGTGGGCTACAACTATACACCGTCACAAAACCCGCCATTCATCCTTTTCGTGCCATCCTGCACATACTACAAATTTTCTCGTGTCCTCCAAGTTAAGCATTTCATACAAATCATATTAACTAAAACCAGATTTTAGCATATCGTCAACATGGTGATAATTATTCTATTTATTTTATTCCATTTATTTTATTCCAGTTGTCTCTAAAGACTTGAAAATGATATTTCTGTACTTCTTATTGCTTCACGTATTTTACTTTCAAATGCGCAATGCAAAACTAGCTCACATATGTAATGACGGCATGGAAAAAAACAGTAACTCTGTTTAAAATTTGTTCAATGAGTATAACAGCACCATTGAAGCTATTCATATTTGATGCAGTTGTATAATAACAAAGAATTTTGACTCTATCCTCTAATTCCCAGTTTTTTACAGCATTAATTACCCTTTTGCTTGTT
Source organism: Trachelipus rathkii (assembly GCA_015478945.1). Classification (NCBI taxonomy): domain Eukaryota; kingdom Metazoa; phylum Arthropoda; class Malacostraca; order Isopoda; family Trachelipodidae; genus Trachelipus; species Trachelipus rathkii. The sequence continues at coordinate 10,169 of JABUQX010049437.1, read as the reverse complement.
CCATACCTGTTGAAATTTGTAACTCTGGAACACCAATTAATAGTTAATTTTCTCTATATGTAATAACTAGTGGAAGTATTTCTCTTTTCGAATCTCTAACATTTAAGGTATGGATCAGTTTTCCATGCCAATGAACTGTTACAAAATCATGAATATTTTCACTTAAAGCAGACTTAATATCTTTAGCACGATTCCTTCTTGGTTTTTTTTCCGAGCTCGTTCGATAGTCGATCGATATACAGAAAGATTATTATCGACATTGTGTTCCAGGGTTCTGCTGTAGCCTTATCAACACATAGAGCATCACGTATGCTCAGTTTGTATCTATCTAAGACTGCTGCCAATTTTCGTGGCATAATATCTACCATCCCTCTCTTTTGATACATTGGTGTCTGCTGCATACTCTGCAGCTTTTGAAGCAAATTCTTCGTTAGAGCCTTCAGGTGAATCATTACCTGGGGTATAGCATTTATCAGATGCTGGAGCAACAGATGTAGTTGCTACTGATTCATCATACATAGTTTGACAACGAATTTCTTCCCTTATTTTATTCTCTTGTTGTTTCTTTATTTGGAAGTTTTTTACCTACGCCAGCTATGCAGACTGTTTGTCTTGATTGTCTTTGTCATTGCAAGAAGATTTTGTCTTCTTCTATTTAAATCATATCAAGAGCATTTGCGTGTGCTATATCAAACATTATCTAAATTATTTACAATTGCCTTTTCACGTTCTCCAAAGGTCTTCAGATAATTTTTTTTTGCATTTTTTATATATCTCTATATGCGCAACATACGTTTGTCTTGCGCAGTAGGAAAAGAATCTTGGAATCCCTGCTTTTTGCCAAAATATTTCGCATTCACACATGACTAAATTTACACATTCACTAGGCGTGAGCTTAACTTCACGAGTATTATAAAATGAAATGGTTAATACTTGGCGATTGGATGGCAATTTATCTCTAATTATTTGGTGGTTTATCTGCACAACTAAAAACACGGAGGAATCGTTGCCTCTCAAATGATGTGACATTGTTAATTTTATTTTTAAAAAAGCACAGCACCCTTCCTTTCGGACTACAAACATAACACTGACAGTACGAGATATTAACTTGAGCTTGGTTAGTATGGCGCCTCATGTTAATAAAGAAAAATAGTAGAAATTACAAGTTGGCAACTGTCACACACATAACCTTTTTATTTATTTATTTTTTTATTTAGGTATTTATTTATTTTTACACAAATATTAAATGTATTACTACTGAAATGGTAAATGCTACTTATTTATATTTATAAATTATTAATAAATGGTAAACGTGCAGAAAAAGAAATTTTCAATGAAATATGGCAACTTTATAGCTAGGTCGGCACGTGTTCCCATAGTTTAATCAACCTATAAATTTAAATGGACGTCGTTTTAAATGATATGTAAAATATTTAGTTTGTATGCGTTCAACATTTTATACCCCAATAAGTAAGGGACACTCATATATATATATATATATATATATATATATATATATATATATATATATATATATATATATATATATATATATATATATATATATATATATATATATATATATATATATATATATATATATACCTATATATATATATATAATCTTTCTATAAATTGATTGGCTATCCATCGAGCTCGGAAAAGCTAAGAAGGAGTGGCGCTAAAGATATTAAATCAGCATTTAGTGAAAGTATTCCTGATTTTGATAGTTCATTAGATGGAAAACTGATTCCACCCTTAAATGTTTGAGATACGAAGAAAGAAATGCTTCTAATAGTTATTACATATGGAGAAAGTTAACAATTAATTGGTGTTCCAAAGTTACAAAATTCATCAGGTAGTGAACAAGAGGAAGCAGTAATTAATGTTGTAAAGAACTGGGAATTAGAGGATAGAGTCCTAGTTCTTTGCTGAGATACAAATGCATCAAATACGGGTAGGTTCAATCGCTCTGTTGAACAAATTCTAAACAGTGACCTTTCACTAAACTCGATACCAGTTTCATCTATAAGCTGCTTCAATATCTCCATCCTTCTTTTATTTAATTCTCTTTTAATTCTCGACTCTTCCCTTAACGTTTTACAAATCCAATTCACCACCGTAGCAGAATCCGTTCTTACCTCACTCGCATCTAATCCCCATTTTAATCCCAAATTAATTCCTTTTAAGACAGTCTCTAATTCTGCTACATTTATGTGTCCATTATCTTCCTTTTTTGTTATCCAAGCAGCATCCTCGGCAACATATCCTCCAATTTATAATACTGTCCCCAAAGCCATGTTACTCGCGTTGCACCATACAATACAAATTTTTTCCTCACTAATCCACTATCTCCCCTTCACTGGATCATCCTTCCATAACCTTTCAGACGTTTCAATGAGTAAGTTTTTTACCTCCACACTTACCTCTTCGCCCCATGACATATCTTCCGTTTTTCTTTTAATATAACTCGTTGTCACTCTCAACATTCCGCAACCGTGTAATGTCCAACTAGCTCACCACAAATTCCAAAAACTTCCCTTCTCGTTAAATTTTCTTTCAACTCTTTGTTCAAAACTTTCCCTCTTCTCAAAACTAAATCTCCAGAATTTTCAGCTTCCAGCTTCAACCCAAGAACCTTACCTCCAACAACATCCTCCGGTGGCTTCGATACCAAACCGAATTTCAACAAATGATCCGCCACCTCCTCTGCCGTAACTACATCTTCATCAACAATTATGTCGTCAATATAATTACTTGTCCCCTTCTTACACTCATCCTGACCTAAAACTTCCTCATTTATTCTATTCATAATTCTTGGTACCGAATTTAAACCAAATTCCATTCTTGCTAAAAAAAATAGCGTTTACAATCGAATTTACCCATCTGAAATTTACATAATTTCGTTTCCGCCCTAATCTGTAAATATTCTGCTTTCAGATCTACGAATTTATTGCAATTTTTTTTCTCCTCCATTCCTTAAATTTTTCATCACAGACCGAAATCCCATCTGCTGTATGACACGACATATATTTCTTCAATTCTCTAAAGTCCAAAACAGGATCTACCTTATTTTTCATTTCCTGAACCACCGCCATCAACGGAATTGCTCCATCTATATTTTCTTCATCAGGCACAGGAACTAGAATATCATCCCTTATTCATTCATTCACTTCTTTCTCAAACTTCTTTTTTATTTCCTCATTCATTCTGTTATAGTATAACTCTATTTTATTTTCCAATTTCAGAACACTCCCTTTCCATTTCCAACGCATCGTCCATTTCTCCCTATCGGTAATAGTAGAGCAGAGGTGTGTCGTCCCGATTTTTATGAAAATCACATGATATACTCTAAAAAAATAATGTTGAATAGTGAAAACAAAAATCGTCGGTTTCTTTATGAAAGACAGTTACAGCCTCTCAAAGTAGTTAAAAATCCCATAGACTTTTCATTTTTGATCCATCAATGTTTAGGCGTCATTTCAGGCCCCCTAGTTCAAGTTATGATAAGTTTTGTTAGGTATACACAAGAAAAATCTATGTATACTTAACAAATCTTATCATAACCTGAACTAGGATGACCCTAAAACGAACACGAGGAACACTATTTTTTTTTATAAGAAAGCCTATTTGAAAATTTTAAACTTTGAGAGTCTGTAACTTTTTTCCTAAAGATTTAAATCATTTTCGTTTTTTTAAGGTTCGTTATTAATTTTTTATAGCATATCCTGTGATTTTTTTTATATAACTTTTTTTTTTTTTAACAAGAAATCCTATGGGATTTTCATCAAGTTTGTGAGGCTGTAATTTTTTTTCTAAAGAGACCGCCGATTTTCCTTTTCACTATTCCTTATTATTAATTTTTAGAGTATATCATGTGATTTTCATAAAAATCGGGGGTGATACCCCTCTGCTCTACTATTACCCTCCCCATCGAATCTATCACAAAAATCTTCGTCTTCAATACTTAGATGTTTTTAAACATTCCATGAAATATTTACCATTCAATCCCATCCCTTCTCTCATCAGTTCTCTACTCCAAATAACACCTTCCCTCTTGACAAACTAACCACCCCAAGTCCGAATATAATATCCAATCCTATGATTGCATCTGCACCATCTAACAATTTTTAAACAATTATCATTTCAGTTAGAACATTTTTAACCTCGATCATTAAATTCACAATGTCCTTTCTCCGACATCTTACTATGTCTCCAATAAACGTCTTTACTACGCTATACCAGTTATTTCCTTTACATACCTTTTCACTTACCATCGACTTTATTACTTCCAGATTCGACCAACCCACGACAATTTTTTTCATTAATTTTAACCCCTATGATTGCCAAATTTTCAGCTGCTAGATTCAATTTTTCGATGAAACCTCCTCCAACTGTCCAACAGTACCATCCTCCTCGTTCCCCTCCATCAAACCGCAATCAAACGCCTTATGTCCTTATTTGTTACACCTCCAACAATTTACTTCCGTATTCTGATCCCTTCCGAGATTGTAGTTATTTCTTCGATAACACTGTCTCGCAATGTGTCTCTCTTTTTTGGCGGAAAAATCATCTTATTCCACTCACATGTCGTCTGTCAACCATTTTTTCGAAGAAATTTGTCTCTCTTTCTTTATTCACATCTCTATTACTGTTTTTTAATTTGACGTCGCTTATTACGCTACATTTACTTCATTCCATTGAAGCTAATGATCTTCCCTTTGCAACCAGTTCCTCCATAAACACCTCTTTTACATTTCTTATCGTTCGTAGATCTTTGCTAATTGTTGCCGGAAGACCTACTATAAAAGCTCTTTTTATCATTTTGCCGTCATTTATATTAGCTGCCTCAGCCAATTTTTTTTATCTCTGTCAAATATAAATCCATTTGATTTCCTCTCCATTTCTTCGCTATTAATTTCTCATACGCCATATTCGAATCCTCTCCGAATGCTTCTCGTAATCTCTGTTTGAAAACTACAACATTCTTTTTTGATTCGGTAAATAATTGTAAATAAACGGCATGAGCTCTTTTCTCCAAAAATAGAGCAATAAGTTGTTCTTAGTCCTTGACTTTATTAATGATGCAAACTAATTCAAATTTTTTAATCTATTTCTCGACATCCTCATCAACAATAAAGGTTTTTTACTGTGTCACCAAACTTGATA
>JABUQX010049437.1:0-2500 GCA_015478945.1 Trachelipus rathkii | reverse complement strand
CCCCTTGAGTGTGGCTCTTCCACAAAATTCCACGTGCAATTGAAATTTCATGATGACTGGTTTTTTTACTTCTATTTTTACATAATTAGTTGGTGTTTATGTGTATTTATCTTTAGGCGAGTGCTCTGAAGCGACTTAATGAGAAAACATTTCCAGAAAGATTAAATGTCAACTCGTATCGTCGAGTCGTATCTTTGCATCGTGTTCTATATTGTATTACTTCAGAGTGCCTGCCCCCGCAATAAAGACTAGAATTGTAGTTAAACTACGAACCCCTATAGGTGGCAATTCCACCTGCCTCTGTCCAAAGCGCTTTGCCTCCACTCAAAGGGTCCCCCACCAGCCTTTCGGTTGGGGAGGCGCGCGCGCTTCATGAACGAGTTGAGTGAGCCAGTCAATAAACAGTCTCATTGGGCAGTGGTTAGTGCTAGTAGCGTCCACAAACCGCGCACCTGTGACAAAAGTTCCTACTCGAATAATAAAGTTACCTGTATTTTTCCAACCAGCTGTAGATCCTACTGGTATTTTTATCATCAATCTAAGAATTGCAATTATTTTGTGTTGGTGGCTTTATTATTATTGTCATTTTGTAAGGAAGATAGTTTATTGTTATTATTCATTGGGATTAAAAATATATAAAATAATATAAATTTGTAAATAGAATAAGTAATGCTATTCTATCTACGATAATTATAAAATGAAATATTTGTCTAGGTGCCCTGTTTGACATGGCTACAAAGAAGAAGCAAAGAAAAACGAAAGACGAAAACCATGAATTTAAAGTTGAATGAACCGAGACTTTCACGTTTATTCAAAGCTTAAATGGCCTTTCGACCTGTCTTGTTTGTAAGAAAAAATTGGCTTATAGCATGAAATCAAATTTGGAGAGACACTTACACTTTACAACTAAACACGTGTCATTCAGTACTAAATATCATGTCGGTGATGAAAGGAGGAAAGAAGTTGAGGAACTTCAGAAGAGTCAAGAAAAATCAAATTCTGTATTTAATTACTGGATGCAATCTTCAAACAATGTTATTATTGCAAGTTTTTGGGTTTGTCATGAGATTGCTAAGAGATGAAAACCATATGCAGACGGAGAATACATATAAAGTTGTTTTATAAATACATCCAAAAAGCTATTTCAGGATTTTAAGAACTAAGGAGAGATATTCTAAAAAAAAATTAAAGTTATCATTGTCTGCTAAAACAGTGAAAGATAGAACACTCAAAATGTCTTCGAATATAACCAACCAGCAAATAGAATATCTTAAATTGGTTTCAACTTTATCAATAGCAGTTGACGAGTCTTGTGACATAAATGATACAGCGCAAGTTTCACTTTTTGTTTCATTTATTCAATCCAATCCTAAAGAAGAACTTTTAGGATTATTGCTACTCAAATGTCAAACACGTGGAGAGGATATAGCAAATTCTGTAATTGAGTGCATTGAAAAACATCATATTCCACTCGATAAAATTGTGTCAGTTTCAACAGACTTGGCGAAAAGTATAACCGGCGTAAGAATCAGGTTTGTTGCTATTTTGAAAGAAAAAATTAATCACGAGATACTTAATTACCATTGCATCATTCATCAAGAAGCGCTTTGTGCGCAGACATTTCCAGGAGAAATTTGCAAAGTTATGGAAATGGTGATTAAGATTATCAATTAAATTATATCTAAAGCTCTTAGTTATCGCCAATTTAAAGATTTTTTAGTTGAAATGGAGAATGAATATGCTGATCTTCTTCTGCATAACAAAGTACGTTGATTATCAAGAGGAAACGTTTTGAAACGTTTCGCTTCCTTATTAACAGAAATTAAAGCATTTCTTCATGTGAAGGGCGTTCACTATCCAGAACTAACGAATGATCAGTGGATCCAAGAAATTTATTTCATGGTAAAGGTTACGTCTCATCTAAATCAGCTTAAATCGTAAACTAGAGGGGAAAGGAAGCACAATTTTTTCGATGTTAGAAGAAGTTATTTCATTCGAAAATAAATTTTCTTTTTGCTCAAGATTTTGAAAGAGAAACTTTGATTCACTTTCCAAGCCTGTTGAAACATCACCAAGAAAATAATTCGGATATTGACATTTGCTCTTTCAAAACAACACTTTTAAATATGAAGGAAGCATTTCTCAACAGGTTTCAGGAATTCAGAAACAACAATGCTACGTTAGCATTTGTTAAAAAACCTCTTAATGCTACTGTGACAGAATTAAAATTTTCTCTTTTTAATATTGACATTGGCAACTTTGAAATGTAATTGCTGGATTTAAAAAACAAAGAATTGGGAATCTCGAAATTTAAACGTATTTGTGCTGATAAAGAAATATTGGAGAAAAACAAATGCAAACTTTGTTCACAGCACAAGTGGTCTGCTTTGAAAGACCTGGAGAAAGAAGATATGTTGATTTTTAACACCTGGAATAGTATTTCTGACTTATATAATCAGGTGAAAAAACAAGCGTTTGCTGTTCTTTCATATTTGGGTCT
>JABUQX010049436.1:27500-30000 GCA_015478945.1 Trachelipus rathkii | reverse complement strand
ATATATATATATATAATATATATATATATATATATATAAAATATATATAATATTATATAATATATAATATATATAATATATATATATAATATACAGTGGCGTATCCAGAATTTTTTTTCGGGGGCAGAAAAAAAAAAATTATATATATTATATATATAATAATTATATATATAATTATATATTATATAATATATATATATAGATAATATATATATATATATATATATATATATATATATATATATAATATATATATAATTATAATATATTATATAAAGTCGGAAGGACCAATATTAAATTTCTAAGAAAAAATGGGAATAATTATATAAATTACTAAAATTCATCTTGTCTCTAACATTCTGATTAACTTTACTCGCGATTACATGAGAGAACAAAGTTCGAGATAATCGGCCTTTATATGTATGTAGAAGAGGGCAAGGTCCAATTAAGGTCTTTCATCTCCATTGTATTTCTCAAGTAGGGGTTCAGAAGTCTTAAAATTGAAAAGCTCATCTACTGAAACAGTAGACACGGTTAAAAATTTGCCAGTATTGCAACAGATGTAATTGGAAATTGTGACTGCGAACAGGAAACTAGTCCGTCTATTGCTGGTTTTGGACGATCTGTGTGTGATGCTATTTTCAACTTCCATAAAATCCATTCTGCTTTTTACTAAATCATCAATTGGGCTTTCGAGATCTTCCTTGAATAATGTTACACAATCTTTATCTTCTCATATGGCACATTACTCCTGTTCGGTATGACAAATTGCAAATAAGATAAATTCTTTATGATTTAAAAACCTCTCTAATAATGATATTAAATCATCCAAAAATGTATAAAAATGGGATGTGAGATAATAAGTCTGTGAGTCGGGAAATAGAATGTTGGTCTGTTATTTTTTGGAATGTTATTTTTGGTTACAGCAATTCAAATACTCAGCTCAGATTCAGATGCGCTAACACCATTTTTCAAAAATCTTTGAAATTCTAATTGGTGCTATTTTTCTCTGATGCTCCAAGTTTGAGTTTTAACTAAAGGATAACGAAGATTGTCCTGACAAGCGACAATTATATAAATTAATTTAACCTCTATTAACCTTCTTTATATTATTAACGGATATGATACTTAAAATTTAGTGTCTAAAAAATTTCAGGGGGGCCATGGCCCCCCTGGCCCCCCTTGGATCCCACCTGTATATATATATATAATATATATATATATATAATTATATATATATATAATATATATATATATATATATATAATATATATATATATTATATATATATATATATATATTTACATTAGTATATATATATATTATAATATATATATGTTGCATAATATCTCTTTTGATGGGTAAATACCAGAGACCCATTAAATTCCGGCATGTCTCAATACGTTTATAAAAGTATGTGATTCAAAGGAAATTGAGAAAGATAGATAAAAGGTATATGTTCCGACTTTATCAGTGAAGACAAATTAAAATTGAACATAGCGGTAACGTCTGAGGTCAGAAAGTTGATCAAAGAATGATGAGAGACTGTATGCAGAGGTCGAGCAGCAAAACCCTCTCGAAGCAGAGTTATACGACTAGCGATAATATAAATAAAGTGTACGATAATAGCGATAAGTATAAATAAGTGATACAAATATATTCGACTGGCAAAAGTATTGAGAGAGTTAGTGAGAGCAATTTGTGATAAAAAAAAAAAAAAACGAGCTCTCCCTTTTTCCAAGCAGAGCTGTTGCATTGGAGCAGGAACTACCCTAGATTTGCGAGCCATATCCTAAATGGGAAAAATGGCACCTCTATGAAGATGAGCGATAGAGTGTGTGTGAGGAAATTACGAACGGCGCCCTTCAGAACACAAACCTCTTACAAGCGTATTAGCAAAAAAAAAAAAAAAAAAAAAAAAAGTCCAGAAAAAAACATATGAATATTTTAAGAACAAAGAAGTTGGAGTTCCGTTTTTTTTTCGAAGAAGTTATATTTGTTTAGAAGATTAAGTCGAATTAGCGTGATGATGACACTAGAGTTTTAAGGGATCCAAAACCACCAATTTTCATTGTGGCCCAATTAAAAATACGGGAAAGATCCGAAGTCATTTTCTCCATGGCCAATCTCGTGCATTCAATTATTTTATAATTATTAGGGTCGTCTTTCAAAATTGAAAAAGAGAATGAAGGGTAGAATCGTACCCATTATGAGTTGAATAGGTGATGGAAGTAATTAGAGAGAAGGTCATAGATGAGAAGTGGAAAGGAGCTAGGAATATGAAACAACCGCTGAATAACATACATACTAATAGAGTTTAATTGACGAACGATTTTCGTCCTACAACAACTGTTATTAGACCGACCGGAAAAGATATTCAAAAGGTATAAGAAGAAGAAGCAAACCTACTGAAAAAAAGAATTAGAAATTAAAAGTTTTATGCCAAATTCGAATCAAAGCTTTCGATATGTTTAATATTACAGCAAGGATTCACATAATA